>MU842869.1:0-207586 GCA_030867305.1 Colletotrichum zoysiae | reverse complement strand
GGGGGGGGGGGATCTGGGCAAGAGAATACGACGGCTTTGGAGTGGGACAGCCCGGGCGCGCGTGAGACAAAGGTTTTGGACATGATTGAGGCTTTTGGCTCCAGTGGCTAAGTTCTCTTCGCTTAGAGGAGGGCCAGAAAAGAAACGCGCGCGACTCCGAGTTGTTCGTGGCGAGTGCGCGTTGCCAAGTCAACGATCAACACAGAGCTGCGATCGATAAATCCAAGGGCTCGAGACCGCCGTCTGCGCCGCTCGGGCCGGCGCAAGTCTTCCATCTACACACTGCAGAGTGTCCGGAAAAGCTTGGGTGTCATGTTGAGACGTGTCGTCTCACACTGCCTCGGCCACCAACGTACACCTCGTCTACCTGAGGCGCTGATGACGCTCACTTCGGGAGACGGGGGCTCATTGATCCCCGACTCTGATGACGAAGGCTCCATCTTACGCTCTTGGAACCCCCCGTACGCGTGCCAACTCATCACGGGAGTTTACTTCGTTGCACCGCGAAAACGCTACGGAGGCCCGCCCGGGATGTGGATCCACGACTCCGAGCCGTCGGTCCGGGAAGTGGAACCGATAGTGACCGGAGGGCCTGTTCTGTATGTTTGATGTACCTCGGCGCAACGTGGTGTGCCTTTGGCAAAGGCGTGATCATGGATAAGCGATCATTCGGAGGGTTGTGAAAATGCCGGGAGCGAGGAGCAGAGCATTACCGGCTTATTGTGAAGATTACTATCAAGCACTCATTGCTCTGCAGCGGCTTTTTTTGATTTGTTGAATTTAGCTGGTCTGCAACCACTTACCCCTTTTCCAACCGCAAGAAGTAAGCTTACCCGGGCGGACGGTGGCCTGTCACTATTTGATACGTGGGCCAGTCATCAGGCAGTAAAGGCATGGGATTATGATGCGGGCGTCAGATACTCCTGTCAGCACTATTTCCGAAAAGAGTCAGCCGGGCTTACATGATATAACCCAAGGACCTCCGCGAGAATGTCACCTTCTGCCGTAACCGCCTAGGCTGTTGTTGTGCACACTATCACGGGCGAAGATGGCATCGCAAAGCAAGCGCGTCGCCATCATCGGCGCAGGTAAGTCTGAACAACCCCCCGCCCCCGGCCTCTTCTTCGAGCCCCAAAGACACCCAGAAACTGAGCCGCTGTCGTTTGCGCATCCCAGGCCCCAGCGGTCTCGCGGCGATCAAGGAATGCCTCGCCGCCGGACTGACGGTGCAGTGCTTCGAGAAGGCCCACGCCCTGGGCGGCCAATGGCTCTACGACCCGGCGCCGACGGCGGGCACCCACTCGTCCATCTACTCGGGCGTCATCCTCAACAGCTCGCGCGCCACCTCGGGCTTCAGCGACTTCCCCATCGACCCGGCGCGGTACCCGATATACTACTCCCACAAGCTGCACCTGAGGTACCTGAACGAGTACGCGGCGCGTTTCGGCCTGGAGAAGCACGTCCGGTACAACACTTCGGTGGTCGGGTGCGCGCCGCGCGCCGACGGCGGGTGGGAGGTGAGGGTGCGCGGCGGCGGCGGCGGCGGCGGCGACTCGGGGAGCGATGACAAGGAGGAGGTCCTCGCGTTCGACGCGGTCGTGTCCGGCACTGGGTTCGCGGGCACGCCCGCCATTCCCGAATACGAGGGGAGGGACCGGTTCAAGGGCGAGGTCCTGCACAGCCACTATTACCGCATCCCGAGCGCTTTCGAGGGGAAGAAGGTCGTGGTCGTCGGGCTAGGGTCGTCCGCCGCCGACATCGCGTGCGAGGTCGCCCCCCTGGCCAAAGAGCTCACCATCGTCAGCCGCCGCGGGGGATGGATCCTCCCCAGGTTCGTACTCGGAAAGCCGGCCGAGGCATGGGATAGTGGGTTTTCTCTCTTTTACGGCACAAATTTTTTTTTTTTCCATCTCGAACGTTACCTTGTCCGCTGACAAAATAATTGCAAACAGGCCGCGCCGGCCAGACGTGGCTCCCGGCAAGCGTGCAGGAGTACCTCTTCCAGGTGATCGTCGGACACGCCGCCGGCAAGATGCCGGCAGAGCTCCAGGCGGACCACGGCATCACCAGCCAGGCCGTCACCCTCAGGGGTGACTTCGTGGAGAAGCTGCGGACGGGCGTGTTCACGCTCCGCCGGTCGACGGTCGCGTCCTTCACCGAGACGGGCGTCCTCCTCGCGGATGGGACCGCCGTCGACGCCGACGCGGTGATACTGGCCACGGGGTACCGCGCCGTCGATCAGCCGCACCTGCCCCCCGGCGTGCTGGCGAGCCGCGACGCGCCGGCGCCCCACGTGGACCTGTACAAGATGGTCGTCCCGCCGCGCTGCAAGGACCTCTACGTCCTGGGGCAGACCGAGCTGGCCGGGCCCGCCAACGCCGTCGTCGAGGCGCAGGCGCGGTTCGTCGCGGCCGTCGTCGCGGGCAGGGCGCGGCTTCCGGGCGAGGAGGAGATGATGCGCGACATCCGCGCCCTCCGGCGCTGGCGAGCCGCGCACGTGGTCGACTCGGAGCGGCACACCGTGTGGGTCGAGTACGTGCGCTACGTCGACAGCCTGCTGGAGCCGCTCGGCGCCGTCCCGTCGTTCCGGAGGCTCCTCGGCCGGGTGTTCTCGAGCGGGCGCCCGCTGCGCGCGCTGAGGGTCCTCTCCGCCGTCGTCTTCGGCTTCGCGGCCCCCGCGCAGTGGAGGCTTTTCGGCGAGGGGAGCGGGGCCGAGCTGGCCGAGGAGACGCTCCTCAGGACCGGCGCGGGTGCTGACGAGTTGAGCGAGGGAGAGAAGGGCTTCCTCTGAGGCTTACCTGTAGCAATAGCTGTAAAGCTCTCTGAAAGGGATGCCGCCAAGCGCTAAATCTGCTTCGCACAAGGTTAATGTCGCTCTCGGCCATGGGCCATGTTCCGGGCTTCTTGGCTTGTCGGTGCTGTCGGTGCATGTATATTTCCCACTTCCGCCAGCTGTTTCCTAGCAGAATAGGCGGAAGGGGTACTGTACGACTAGCTGAGATGTTCAAAACCCCGAACTTGTTCAGAGCGCAGGCCGGGCATGTTAATTAAATTATCATCAGGGGCAGCGTGTCTATTTCAGCACAGCGAGCGTGTTCCATTGGGATAGGCTCCATGTTTAGAACATAAAAAAAGTTGATAGAGCATTGGGAATCATCCAGGAATTCTACCTGGTAAGTCTATGAACCTTATCTACAGACTTGTAAAAAATGGGGTCTCGTCCACTCATCACTCATTAAGAGCCCATCGGGGCAACGCAAAACTTTTCTCCATCCACCATATCTCTCCCTCTCCTCTCCACAGCAAATGACAGACGATCTAGTGCAGCAGCGAGACAAGCTTCTGGATCAGCTGGCGGGTCTCGGGCTCGAGCTGCTCCTCGGGCGGGCTGAGAACGGACTGCAGGATGGGCAGGATCTTGGGAGTGAGGTTGGCGACGGTGGGGTTCTGCTGGTCGTACAGCTTGGCGATGGCCTGGTAGATGGGTGCGTTCTCCTCGTAGTCCTCCTGGAGGGGCAAGACGCCGACGACGGCGGGCAGGACGCGCTCGACGAACTCGGGGTTGGGGTTGCGGAGGATCATGCGAGAGATGCAGCCGGAGACGTTATCGACCATGCGGGACTCCTTAACCTGCAAGAGGGGCTCGAGCTTCTCCAAGATGGCGGGGTACTGGGGGATGGTCTTGTCGGTGGACTGGGAGTTGAAGATGAGCTGGCCGGTGGCGTAAGCAGCGTTGGACTTGGCGAGGGAGTCAGGGTCGGTCAGGCGGTGGGCGAGGACGGGCAGGAGGGAGTCAGTGAAGGGGGTGACGGCCTCGCCCATGTACTTGATGGCCTCGGCGATGACGCCAACGGCGGTAGAGCGCTCGAGGGCCTCCTGGGAGCTGGCGAACTTGAGAATGGGCTTCTCAAAGATCTTCCACATCTCGGCAAAATCGCCGCCGAGGGCGGTGGCGAGGCCGAGGACGACGTCGAGGGCGGTGTCGATGACGAGCCAGTCGAACTCGGAAGAGCCCTCGGCTTCCTGCTCCTCCTCCTCGTCGCCGAGATCCTGCTGGCAGGGGTGCGAACGGGTGATGAGGGTGCCCAGGATGGTGATGCTCTCCTTGAGCAGGTCATCGTGGGTGAGGATGGAAGGGCCGCAGGCCTTGAGGGTGGCGGCGACGTTGCGGTTGATCTCCGTGATGACGCTCCTGAAAGTAAGATCGTTAGTACGAGTATCCAACGAAGATAGCCATGATAAAACATGAAGTTGCCCGATGGGTCAGACGTGATCAAACGTGTTCTCAGCAACCGGACACATTGTGTGCGTCTGAGTGAGCTGGGTATAACGCGAGTTGCTCATCCTTTTAGGGCGGGGGAACTTGGGGGGAAATGAAAAACCCGTGTTAAACGTACCGTTCCGTGTCCTCTTGCCAGACACCCTTGGTGGCGTCAACGACCATCTGGCCGAGGTTGAGGATGACCTCGTCGGGCTGCTGCTTGGGGGGGAAGCCGGCCTGCCACTTGGTCCCGGTCGACTCCTCAAAGAGCTGCCAGACACGGGCGTAAGAGCGCCAAAGGGTGGAGATGGCGGCCTTGCGGGCGCCATCGTAGGGGTGCTCGGCCAGGGGGGCGACCTTGCCCATGGCGTCGCCGAGGTACTGTCTGATGGCATCGGCGCCGCAGGAGTGGGTGATGACGTCGCCGAGAACCTCGAGAGCGATCTCCTGCTCGAGGGCAACGGCGGTGACACCGGCAAAGTCGTCGAGGTCCTCCCAGTCGGCGTCCATGTCCTCCTCGTCGTCCTCGTCGACGGCCTTGAAGTTGAGCTTCTTGCCGCCGGAGAGCAGCAGGCCCTCGGGGATGTCCTCCTCCTTGAGGCCGGGGATGGAGACGGACTCCTCCTCGAGCTCGAGGCAGTCGAAGAGTCCCTTGAAGACGCCGGGGAGGAAGTGAGCAAACTCGCTACCGTAGACCTTGGACAGAGAGGCCCAGAGGATGAAGCTAGTCTCCTTGAGGCGCGCGTTGTCAAGGCCGAGGGCCTCCTCACTGGCCTTCATGAGGTCCATGACGTAGGGCTGGAACTCCTGGGCGCCGACAGCATCGGCGATGCGGCCCATGGAGTCGCAGACGGACGAGCGGAGAGCCAGCGCCTCCTCGCTGTCCTTGATGGTGACATACTGGCCGAGAGCACCCATGACATCCTTGAAGTAGGGCTTGAACTGCTCGCCGCCGAGGGCGGAGGCAATGGCGCCAATTGCACCGGCAGCGGCGGCCTTGACGGCGAAGTCGTCGTGGCCAAGAAGCTTGCCCATGGGGACGATCAGCTTGGGGCCGAACTCCTTGATCAGCTCGTCGTCGAGACCCTCGCCAATGAGGGAGTCGAGCGCACCGCAGGCAGCGCGGATGATCCTGACGCTCTGCTTGTCGGAGGAGCCAGAAACGGCCTCAAGGTTGGTGAGGAGGGCGCTGATGAGCTCGCGGTGCTGGGGGGAGAGCTCGTCGGCCATCTCGTCGGCGAGGTGAATGAGGCCGACGAGAGCTGCGTGGCGGACAGAGGCGTCCTGGTCGTTCAGGAGCTGGAGAACGACGGGCAGCAGAGGCTGGAGCTGGGTGGCAATAAAGTCGGGAGCACCCTCGGCGGCAGTGCCGAGAGAGAGGATGGCGGACTTGCGGTGACCGGGGTTGGGGTTCTGGGCGAACTGGGTGAACTGCTCAAGAAGGGGCACGATGACCTGGCGGGGAGGCAGGTCACTGGCCAGCTGGTCGATGAGAGACAGAGCGGTTCTGGCGGGAGAGTTGTCGTCATCCTCGTCATCGGTGTCGATCTCGGTGACGACCTGCATGCTCTTGACCATGAGCAGGGCGCCCATGTCCTTCATTGCCTGGAGCTTCATGCGACGGTAGCGGGCGCACTGGCTGAGGAAAGCCAGGGCCTGCGAGCGAGCATCCTCCTCGACCTCGGTGTTGACGGCAAGGTCGATCATGAAGTGGATCAGGTCCTTGAGGTGGGCAGCGAGGAAGGCGGAGTCGTAGGCCAGGAAGGACTGAAAGACCTCGAAGATGTCTCTGTACTGTTCATCATTGCCCTCGGAGATGGCGTTCTTGAGGATCTCGACCATGGGCTGGACGAGCTGCTGGACGAGGTTCAGGCTCTGGGTGTCCTCCTCGGGGTCGACGAGCATCAGCAGACCGCCGACGGACTTGACGGAGTTCAGGCGAACATCGGCGCTGGCAGGGTCGACAATGGTCTTTTGGACGAGGCTGAGGAGCTGCTGGGCCTGCTCGGCGAAGTGGGAGGGGTCGTTCTCGAGGAGAGCGAAGAGGAGGTAGGAGCCAACCTCACGGTGGGCGACGTTGTCGGAAGTGTTCAGGGAGAGGGCTCCGCGAACGAAATCCTGGCCCTCGCCATCCTCGAGGTCGAGGCCAACGGCGCAAGCCAGGAGGCGCGACTTGGAGTGGCGCGAAGAGACGGACTGGTCATTCAGAATGCTCTCGAGAATGTGCTTCTTGGCGAGCTCACGCTTGTCAGCGTCGAGCTTGGACCAGTGTCTGGGAGTCAGGCGCAGGGCCTGGACGGATGCCAGCTGCCGGATGGCGGCGTCATCGTGGGAGATGGTGATCTCGATCAGGAGGAGAAGAGACTCGGGCTGGGAGTAGTAGTTCTTCTGCAGCTCGGCCGTGACGGCCTTGACCTTTTCGGTATCGGCTGGGGAGAAGAGAGCAGGTTAGCAAGAGAAAATCATGCCAAGAGGGAGAGAAAGAAAAAGCAGCACATAAATAGTCGAAAGCCACAGAGCGGAAAAGAAGCGAGGACGAGGAAATGAGGGAGGCTGGCATTCGACTGGGTTTGCTGCCGGGGTGGCACAGGGCGACGGAGGCGTCGAAGGGGGAGCAAACTCACGGATCTGGCTCGCTTGGAGCAGCTGGACCAAATTTCCTTTGTCCATCTTGTCTTATTGTTTTGGGGGTATCTCGTCGTCCTCCTGCGCGCAAAAAGAAGAAGAGAAAGGACGAGAAGGAAGGAGGTGGGAAAAAAGGAAAGGAAGAAAAATACGACTCGGGCGCGACGATTTTTAACCCAGAACAGAGGGGGAAGGAGAAAAAAAAAAGGACCGGGACGGGGTCTGTCGGCCAGTTGTGTTATTGATGCCCGAACCACCTATGACAGCGCCGCGGCTCCCAAGGACAAATAATATTGGGAATGGTAAAATAAAAAAAATAAAAATAAAAACCAAGGGGAAAAAAGTTACCAAAGTGACCCCAAACCACACAAATTCTAGGGGACCAGCGTGAAAATTTCGAGATGAGCCCCGCCACGTTAGATAAGATAACAAATCTTGGTGCTCTGGAAGCAAAGAAAATTTCCTGCAAGGCGGGGTTATGTCCAGGTACCCCTCCTCAAGCGGAAAAATAAAATAAAATAAAAGGTGTATTTGCCTAGGTAGGTACTACCGCGTACACCAACCGGGTACGTACCTCCCTCTGCCCCTCCATTCACGTGTGCCGGAATGCTTTTTTCACTTCTTCATGGTGCACTTTTTCAATTGCAGATAAGTGTCTTGGGAAACCTTGGGTCCCGTGCGGCTAGTTTTGCAATGTACAGTACTTACCACCAGGGGCAGGACAGCCAGCCACCCATCCATCATCTGCCACTGATCTCATTGCGCAGCAGACCATGAACTGTCCACAAAAACTTGTTGCAGCCTCTGCGATGGGACTATGCAGAATTTTGCGAGGTCTCGCCGCATGAATTGTGGGCTCGGGCTGGTTTCAAGACAAGTCAAGTCTCATGCCGACCTCGAGTCTTCACCGACACTTCCCGCCGCCCCGGTCGGGTCGGGCCCCACTCCGGACCTCGTCTCGAACTCGGCATCTGTATCCACAATTGTTCCGGGCTTCGGGATTGGTTATGGCAAAGCCGGCTGGAAAAGTTACAGTTCTGACCATGGCAACAAGCCAGGCCGCATTATGGTTTAGTGTCTTTCTAAGGAATGTATCGTAATATGCATATGCCAAATGATTGAACAGCGCCGGTTCCATGCAGTGTTGAATGCCCGTCATTAACCCCCGCTATTGATAAACCCAATTACCACGTTTGTCGTACCACCGCATGATCGTCTTGTTTCTTTTCTCCCGTCTTCCCGCCGACCATTTACAGACCGCAGGCGTTGAGGCCGACCTGGGTGGCCTGGGCGTCGATGCGGCCGAGCTGGGCGGCCTGGCCGTTGGTCAGCTCGTTCATGGCGCCGAGGGCGAGGTTGAAGCCGGAGCCGGCGTGGTCGATGGCCAGCACGTTGATGCTCTTGCCGTTGTAGGTGAGCTGCCAGCAAGTGCCGCACTGGAGAATTGTTAGTTTCGTGGACTTTCTTTTCGGAAGAGACAAAAACGTTTTTTTCCCCTCTCTCTTTTTGTGTCGAGGAAACAAGAAGGGAAGGAAGATCAACTTACGTTGGGGGAGTTCCAGCCGCCGACAACGTCGGAGCCGCCGATGTGGGGGAAGCCGGCGACCTGGCCCTGGTTCTGCCAGCCGTACTTGGTGATGAGGCCATTGACGCCGTCAGAGCAAGAGACGGCGGTCAGGGAGCGGGAACCGTCATCGTAGCCGGTGTCGTAGGAGACAGAGACAGCGGCCGCGGCGGCGACGGAGGAAAGGAAGGTGACGAGGCCGGAGAGCTGCATGTTGGCTGAGAGGTGTGTGTGTGTTTGTTTGTTTGAGGGCGTTGAGAGTAGTGTTTGTAGAGGGGGAGCTCGAAGGGCACGACTTGGAAAGATTGTAGTTGGTGGTTGGAGAGGTTGATGGAGAGGAAGCTGATGAGGATGAAGACTAAGAATGATGGTTCAGACGAGGCGAGACTTGAGTCTCTTTATACAACTTGGACAACTCGACTAGACGCCGTGAGCCTCCCCCATTATGGGCATTGCTCCATCGCCAGTTGCGAGCCGAGGCGTGAATGACAGGTCCTCCCCTGCGGTAGACTGAAAAAACACAAACGAAGGCACCAATGACGTTGTGGTCCCTCGGGGGAAAAAGAGAGACAGCATCATGTCCCGCCCGACACGACCGGCATAGAGACTGCCGGGCCCAGGTCAGGTTGGCGCGAGTGCTCCATCGTGCATGTCACATCGTATGGGACGACTGCCAGAAGGGGCGCAGGGCAGGCTTCCCCTAGGCCACTATTCCTCCGGTTCGTATTTGCGGGTGAGAGGTGAGAAGTTAGTTAGGAATCGGACAAGGCCCGATACCACGCTGCCATCAAGAAGGCTGGGGAGACGATGGAAAGCGCAGCGCCGATCGCAGATCTGGGTACCTACCTAGGTATTGCGATGTGGGGTAGAGAGAGAGAGTGGATGTGTGTTTATGCTACCTATACTGCGTACGATGCACTATTCGTAGGTACCTTGTAGAAACTGTCAAGAAGCGAGCATCTCTGCTCGTATTCACTAGCCCCCGGATCCCCGGGCAGCGTTGGTGGTCTTTACGTAGTACTCCGTAGAGGGAAAGAGAAGGAAATGTCCCCTCCCGTCATGCTTGCTGCTGTTTTTAGCACCCAAAGACCGCTAAGGCCGGTTCGGGGTTAGCGGCCGCAGCCAGCAAACGCAGAATGGGACATCAGCAGACTCAGTCGAGGGCTGGCTGGCTGCTGTAGCGTAGCAGGTGGGATAATCGTATCCTTACCTACCTACCTACCTACCTACCTACCTGCCTAGTCGAGGTCTTGTGGCCGTCGATCTCGTCGTTTATTCTGTTTAGAGAGGCTCCTTCCAATGTGTCTTTTTGTTCCTTCTTCTTTGCTTCTTTTTTTCTCCACCACGGACCGTGTGTTTATTTCCTCTTTTTATCCCCCCCCACACCTGTGGATTGATTCATGGGTTCCTTCCTCGACGGAAAAGGCGGGTCAGCACCAGTCAGGTGGTCTGGTCTGTCCCTCTTTCCCTTTCTCGTACTGTTTGTTATTCGTACTTACCGTACTTACCATGCACGATGTACCCACCTACCTAGTTGACAGGTACGAGAGGGGCGGGCGTCTCTTGGCCAACGCATGCGTCCCGTCGTCGCCCTGTTTGCTGCTGCTGCTGCTGCTGCTGCTGCCACTTTCCTTTCCAGCTTCTGCCCTGCCGCAATATCCGAGCACTCGATCCTCTCGGCCTCGGAGAGTGAGTGAGTGGCCAAGGATGAGGCTGACGGCTGTGGCGGACGCCCATCAACGGTCCTCCACATCCCGCCATCATTCCTACCTGCGTGAATGGACGACCACGACAGGAAGGGGACTAACAGACGTGAGTGCGCTTCACGCTGACCGAACGCGGCGTCAGGCAACGTTGCAGCGCCCATCGATCACCGCGGTACGGTACAGTACATTACAGTCTCACCTCCACTCACCCGCTCGTGAATCGTATGCGACAAATGGGTCGGCCTGACTAGCAATGTTACCTCGCCACGGGTCGTTCGATGCATCCGCGCCTCGCCGTCTTAGATGTTGGTTTGCCCCGCCCTGCCCGGCCGAGAATAGACTCGGGACACGACCGCAAGCGTCTTGTGCCATCTGTCGGTCGAGTGGCAGTTCCTAGCGTTGGGTGTGTATACGAATACCGTCTGCCAACCCGGACAGACCGACAGGCCGCGGCGTGATGGGCAGTGGATCTCGCGGAACACGCCAGAACACGAGCTCTATCTACATAGTAGTTTACCTACCTCAGTTTCCCCGCTTGCCTCGATCCTCGTAGCGGTGTACGATCGTCGCCGAGGGAACCTGTGTCGGGTCTCGAGAGTCGTTGCATCCAGAAGTGGTACTCTGGGGAAATAGTCGCTCATAAAGGCGAGCAAAGCTCACTTTATCGGGTCCCATTTGACGTCAATGTCCCCCCTTCCGATGTTTGACTTGGCCCGTGTTGTGAAGCAGTCGCATCACCAATCTCGTCAAGCAGGCCGCTGGCATGAGGTGTGTGGTTGCAAGAAGAGACTGCCATTGGCAAGAGCCTCGATCGAGCAGAGATGAGCGTTTGAGGGTTGGCTTCAAGGAAACGGGCCTGACGGGGAAGATGAGGCTGAGGGAGAGGGCAGCATCACGCACGCTGCCTGCCTTCCTATGCATGAATTGGCCAATGCAAGGCTTAGAAGCCCACCCCGCACTCAGCCAGGTACCCAAGGTACCTAAACACTCTGATGCGAATAGGGCTGCTTCCCCCCCACCACCACAACAGCCCAGCCGCTGAGACACTCCGGTTATCGGGGGCGACCTCAAATTTTTTGAGTCAGGAACAACATCTAATTATCGGTCAGGTATTGCGCGGTAGCCTCTTACTTTCGCTCACAATACCCCCGTAATTCTTGCAGGTCGGACGAACTCACCATCATCTCATTCAGAGGTTAGGCTTTCGTAAGGCTGAATCGCCATATCCGCCTCAATCCCTTTCGTCGTCGGTCGCCTGCTTGCCTGCCTTACACTTCCTCTCACCTCAGCGTGCGGCCGGCCTCACCCCCGGCTCCCTACTAGCCCACCATCGTCGCGAATTACACCGCCTGCCTGCCCGTCATGACCAAGGAGACGTTCGTAATCAAGACGCCCTCGTCTTCCGCCAACATTGGCCCGGGCTTCGACGTCATCGGCCTTGCCCTTTCCGTCTACCTCGAGCTCCACGTCACCGTCGACCGCTCCCGGACGGCCTCCTCGGAGCCCCTCAACTGCCGCCTCACCTACGAGGGACAGGGCGAGGGTACCGACGACATCAGCCTCGACCCCTCCGTCAACCTCATCACCCGCGTCGCCCTCTACGTCCTGCGCTGTCACGGCCAGCGCATGTTCCCCATCGAGACCCATGTCCACATCAAGAACCCCATCCCCCTCGGCCGCGGCCTCGGCAGCTCCGGCTCCGCCGTCGTCGCCGGCGTCATGCTCGGCAAGGAGGTCGGCCACCTCGACCACCTCGACATGGACAGGCTCTTTGACTTTTGCCTGATGATTGGTGAGTCCACACCCCGTCCCGCCACTCGTCCATGCTCACGCAGAGAACCACCCCACAGAGAGACACCCCGACAACGTCGGGGCTTCGCTGTACGGCGGCTTCGTCGGCACATATCTCCGCCCCCTGAAGCCCGAGGACGTCCAGCGCATCGAGATCCCCCTGAGTGAGGTCCTGCCCGCCCCGGCCGGCGGCGTCGACACTGGCGAGACCCCGCCCGAGCCGCCCCACGGCATCGGTCACCACATCAAGTTCCCCTGGGCCAAGGAGATCAAGGCCATCGCCATCATCCCCGACTTCCAGGTCCCCACCCACCTCGCCCGCGAGGTCCTGCCGCCTCACTACACACGTCCCGATGTTGTAAGTCACCCTCGCCCCTTCCGATGCCGCTCATCTCCGGCTGACCCCCGACGCAGACCTTCAACATGCAGAGAATAGCCCTCCTCCCCGTGGCCCTGGGCACCTCGCCGCCCGACCCGGAGCTCATCCACCTCGCCATGCAGGACAAGATCCACCAGCCCTACCGCCAGACCCTGATCCCGGGCCTGGGCCAGATCGTCGAGAGCATGTCGCCCAGTACGCAGCCGGGATTCCTCGGCGTGTGCCTGTCGGGCGCCGGCCCCACCATCCTGGCCCTCGCCACGAGCAACTTTGAGGAGATTGCCGAAAGGATCATCAAGATCCTCAAGGAGAACAACGCCGATAAGAACGTTGGTTGCCAGTGGAAGGTCCTGGAGCCCGCCGAGGGCACGCAGGTCATCCGGTGAACCGGGGGACATGAGAAATCGTTCGATATTGGGAAAGGAAGGAACAAAAAAAAAGAAGAGAAAAAAGAAAGCAAGGGGGGCTGTTTCTGAGAAGAACATTATAGAGGTTGGGAATTCTACAAACTCCTTATGATACCCACATGACCACCGGGATCCCCCTGACGCGGTCCCGGGTTTCTCCCCTACGCGCACCGTGCACCCGGGCTCGTCGACAACGTCGCCACCTTGGCCTCGTACCGCAAGAGCCTGTCCTCGAAGCCCTCTCCGTTCCAGACCTCTTTGCCGCCGACCACCCCCCTCCGTGGCGGGCCGATCTGCTCGATCACGAAGCTGGCCGCGACCGCGCCCCACGCGGACGCCAGGGCCTCGTCCCGCGTCCTGGCGAAGGCGACGGCGAAGGCGCCGAGGAAGGCGTTGCCGGCGCCCGTGGGGTCGACGACCCTTGGCGAGCCGTAGTCGTGGAACGGGGGCCGCCACACGGGGCCGGCGCCCCGGCGGACGATCAGGCAGCCCTGGTCGCCGCACCTGATGACCGTGACACCCCCGCCGGACGTACCAGGGGCGGAGGTTAGGCCTCCCGGGAGGTCCTCGCCGCCGCCGCCGCCGCCGCCTCTAGCGAGCCGGACGGCAAGGGCCTCGACCAGTGCCCTGTTGTAAGGGATCCCCGGGCCCTCCTCCACGCCCATCATGCGCAGCAGCTCGTGGTCGTTCGGCGAGCAGACGTCCGACCAACCGACGGCGCGCATGTGGTCGTCCTCCCTGTCGGAGATGCCGATGGGCGAGGGCTCCCACGCGACCAAGGGGCGAGGACCGTCGGCGCCGGCACGGCGCGCCGCAAGGGCCGAGGCGCGCCGCTCGAGGTCCTCGGGCGTCGCCAGGACGTGGACGACCGACGACCCGAGGAGCGAGACGGGGAGCCGGTCCACGTCCGGGTGGAGGGGGGGCGCCGTGTACCGGAACGTCTTTCCTGCAGCTCCAATCATCGTCAACAACGCGCGTTCCGCTGTCAAGAAAAAAAAAAAAAAGAAGAAAAGAAAAAAAGAAAAAGGAAGGGGGGGTGAGGGGGAAGAAAACCCGAAAACTGACTCCCAAAAGCGTCGTTCTCGTACTCCAAGAGGCCCCTGGTAGAGCGGGCACCGGGCACCTCTTCCAGGTGCACGCTGACGCCCCATTCCTCGATCTGCCTCCTCACCGAGCAAGGGAAGTCGGATCCGGCCGTGATGAGGCAGCAGACAGCCGTGGACTCGTTCTGGGGGACGGCGAGGCGCGCGCCGAGGGTACCTGTTTACTCAGACGTGGCTCAGCAAGGCGCCCAGGTCCCCCATGGGCAGCGCGTGGGAAAAGGGAAAAGGGGGGGGGGGGTCCTTTGGATGGAGAGGGCAAGGGAGGCAAGCAAAGGAGACAAGTAAGGGCGTGTAGTACTGTAGAAACCGGAGCCGCCGGGGACGTCGCGGAGGACCCTCCCGTCCGGGAAGCGGATCTCGTCGAGGACGACCATTCCGAGCGAGACAAAAGCCGGAACCGGCGCGGGGCGCGGATCCGGAGGTATTATCCGGGGGCCCGGAGCGGTCATGATTGGGCTGCTTTGTTTTTTGGGCTGGCACGCGCAGGAATCACGTATATAGATAGACTCGCGCGTCAACGGGGGGGGGGGCTGTGACTTGTTGAGCCCGAAGTGAGGAACGCCCCCCCCCCCCCCCCCCCCCCCCCCCGCGAGATTGCCTCTTGTCTGTTTCCCTGTTTTCCCGCCGTCCGTTCTCTTGGGACGAACCAACAGACGCAGTGTGTGCGTGTTTGGGGTCATGACAAGAAAGGGGGGGGGGGATGGAGGCCCCCCCCCCCCCCCCCCCCCCCCCCCCCCCCCCCCCCCCCCCCCCCCCCCCCCCCCCCCCCCCTCACCTCGCGCCTTTTGCGTGGGATGGTCAAAAAAAAACTTGTGGGCAAGGAAAAACGCAACCTGATTGGATATCGCGGGCGTTGCTCTGATCCCGATTCCTGATTCCCTACGAGAGACGGCGGCGTCGTGCCGGCGGAATGCAAAGCAAATTCGTCCACCTCCTTCCCGCGCTGCGTCACAAAAGGGTGCCAGGGCCCGGCCCGTCCATCTCCTTCTGCCCTTCCGCGTGTGCGTGAGAGAAGCTCCAATGCGTTTTACGGACGCGTTCCTTGGGCTCATTCAACGACGAGGGGGGGGGGCGGGTTTCCCGCGTCCCTCCTTGGGGGGTTCGCCTCTGGTTGAACATCGTCTCCCTGACAATCATCCGAGGTGCCCACCCTCCCCCCCCCCCAAGGACTGAGAATGAGCGGTGAACGGGGGGCGAGAGAGACCTCATTCGTCGTGTCTGCCCAATGGGGGGGAACGGAACGCCAAACCTGGCGTTCCTGATGAAAACTGTCTAGCCCCTATCCCGCAAGGTGCTTCCTCGTCGCGATGCCTATCGTTTCTATATGGGCACAAATCGGTCGCGTACATGCGTACATCGGTCGCGTACATGCCCACCATCTCAGACAGCCTCGCATCTGCATCCCGCATACGGCTTGCATGCGCACCATGGCGGGAAGGCGTAAGAGCGTGTCTGGTCTGTCCCAGTCTACGGATAACACGTTCCTCAATTGCTAATCGTCGCCGCCACACGCGCGAGTCGACGCCAGGCCGGACACGGATAGAGCGTTTGCCAGATAGGAAGGGGGGGGGGGCGGCCTTCAGTCAGTCCCTTTTGCATCATTCGAGATTATACCTAGTCGACTGGTGTGTGCGAATTTCCACCGAGCGATGCGTCTCGCGGGGGCGGTTCTGGTTCCTGAACGACCGGCGGGAGACTAGAAGCCCAGAAACCAAGCAAATCCTGCCATGGGCGAAATCGGCCCCGACACGCGAGAGGCGTGGCAGCGTGAGCACGGCCGACGACGCCGACGCCTACTCGAACGCCAAAAGGTGCTAAATATACGGATACCTACAGGGCTGGGAAATGAACGGAAGAAGGAAAGAAAGAACGTGAACAGACTGGAAGCTCATACCTAGCCCCCCATCTCGAAAAAAATGCTGGGGGTGCCGGGCCGCTGGTTCACTCTGGGTTTCCCTTCGCACAGACTCGCTCGTTCTGTGTCTATCCAGGACGGGGAGAGGGCGGGCAAAGGCCAAAAATGAAATGGTACGAACGAACGAACGCCCCACGGCCACGGGTTTGTCTCAACTTCGGCGGCATTTCCTCCCTTTTTCGTGCGGGTATCAGAATATCATGTCCGCATCGTTGGCGCGCCCCGTCCCCCCCCCCCTCTCGGGCGCTTCTCGAGACAGTCGTCGTCACTCACAAACACACGTCCTCGATAGCCTTTGCGGCGTTTCGCCCGTCTCTGACGATTTCACATGGCGAGAGTATAGTAACGCCGAGTTCTCGGAAGCGGTGGACAGCAGAGCAGCAAGCAGATGGAGACGCCGTCCGAAGTGTAGCCTGCATAAGCTTCTTGATGTGATTTAGATATAGAGGCAGCGCCGAAGCAACGCTGTATTTGCAACCAAGAAAGACGATGGCGCGTCTCACGATGTACGCTGCGTCGGCGGCGAGTCGGCGACGATTTACTGTGTCTGCGGCGAGTCGGCTACACGCCAATGTGGTTGGGGGGGCAGAACAGAGTACGGATAATACAGGCAATGGGCAAAGATACCCAAGTGGAAGAAGAGTGGTAAGGGTAATTCCCAACGATCTGGCCGTGCCGCCGATCGCCCCGTCCGCTTGACCAATCACGTCAACGGCCTTTCCAGGAATGAGTCGAGGAAGCACGGCGGGCGGGCGGCACTCCATCCCCATCCCCATCCCCGGGGCGGTGGATCCAGTCTTGCCAGCCCCGAACCCCAAGCGGTGAGACAAGAGAGAGCTCTCTTCTCTGGTCTCTGCCAGCGAGCTCCCATGTGGGATTCTCACCGTGTAGGTACCTGGGGCCCTACCTTCTCTCTACCTCTACGCCAGCAGCCCCGGCCGTTCGCCCTGTCCTCCGTCTGCCAGGCTGTCTGTCTGTCGGTCGAAACCTGACTAGGTACGCTTTCATGCCTCCCCATCGTTGACCAACATTGCAATTTCCACCATGTACACTAGGTACTTTGTCCTTGGGTTCTTGGCTCAAGATCGATCATCGGGGGGTTTTGCGACAACGACATCCCCTCACCCCTTTTGGACCTTCTTGTTCACGCACGACACAGGGCCGACGGGCCAGTCAAGTGGATGGAGAGAAGCTCATTCAGGCATGGCCAGCCGAGACGCAGGCGATCATGGGGTCGCAGGTTGCAGTTCCCCTCCAGCGGCAATGCGGCAGGGAGCAACGCTTGGCCCGGCATGTCTTGGTAGGCAAGGCAAGGCAAGGCGTGGCGGGGAGGGGGGATGAAGCGAACCAACCCTCCTCCTAGGCCCTACCTAGGGCGACAGACGGGCGAAGAAGATGCTGCCAAGGGTGTATTTGTCTCTAGACCAGACACGAGAAGGACGTAATTGACTCGGTGCCAAAGACCAGAAAGGTGGTGGAAACGTGTAAAGATTGACGGAGGGAAGAAAGAAGGGGGAGAAAAGCGAGAATGGGTGGGTAGGTACGAAGAGGGGGCAAGCGCCAATGCGCGTCTCGGTCTGCGTAGTAATTACATACCTACTACATTACATAGTAAGTGCCTTAGCAGGTCTGACGGTTCGTCCGAGGGGCCCATCGGGTGCGTACGAGTGCTCGATTGAGATGGATTTAAGCGACGGCTGTCAGTGGTGCGAGTGTGAGAAGGTCCTGCGAGCTGTGCTGTGAGCCGACCAAGGATGGGTGGTATAGAGTGAATGAGTGAGTGAGTGAGAGTTGCCGTGTGTGTGTGTGTGTGTGTGGTGAGTGTTGGTTGGTATGTCTACCTCCGGAAGGTAGGCGGAAGGTAGGTACCTACCTACCTACCTGCCTACCTTGGTACGTACCTACCTGGGAAGTTTGTACACCATGTACTCCGTAGAGAAGGTACGTATCCATGCAAGTACGTACAGTATGCATGTACGAATAGATACCAGATAGGCAGTACCTACCCTACTATGTGTGTCCACTAGACACCTATGTACTTCGTACCTGCCTACTCTCCGAAAAGAGAGAGACCCGCACGCACGTTGGCCCAAGCTCCTCAACGTCTCGAAGCTTTGCTTCCTTCCTTCCGTGGGAGAGAGAGTCTGGCAGTGGCGTGGCAGGGTGCCCCGTTTCCTGGCCCCGGTTCCGTCCCACCTATTCCTGTTCCTGCTCTCCTCCTGCTCGCCTCGAGTTTCCATCAGTACAAAGTACGGATACCTACCTACCTACCTAGGTAATTACCTGCCTAGGTAGGTACTTCGTACACGGTAGTAGTTTATGCCGCGAAGCACAGCACAACACATCCAGACAACTCAGCTCAACAAGCATTCTTTGATGGATACGGACTGCTTCGGTACCGCATGATCCGCAACACAGCCGCCGTATGTATGTATCATCCCTGAATATCTGGCGGCAGAGGAGGCAATCAATGCAATGCCCGACTCCATCGATACTAAACAAACAAACAAGACAAGAATAGCAAAGCCCCGTGGACCAGACAGCCAGACAGCCAGACAGACACGCACACGACGCCGAGACTTGTTCTTCATGCAACGGGCCTATGTATTATGGGGTAAGAGACGTCAACTCTCTACTACATAACATCGTATTACTATGTGTGTGTGTATGTATGGATGTACTCAGTATGGAAACTGTTTTTTCTGTTGAGAACGTCCAGCCCGGCCCGTTTCTTATCGGTATCGCCGGGGGGGTCGGAACGTGTCTGTCTGTCTGTCAGTCTGTCTGTCTGTCTGATGTTCGCTCTTGGCTGTCCGTCTCTGGTCTTTTTTTGGTCTACAAATCAAGGAGCCATCAATGCAACCACTACAATCAAAAACATTGGCTTCTCTCGACCTACCCATCTCTCCCTTGGGGTTTGCAAGATCTGGGGGGGATCTGCCGCCCGTCGCCTCGGTCTCGAGTTTCCTTCGTTATTTCCTTCCCCCCCTTGACAATTCCCGCCAACTCGGCACGATCGATAGATGATGGCCTGGCAATTCTTTTCTCACACGCCGTCTAGGTAGGTATTCGTAGGTAGGTAGGTCTCGTAAACTAGAATCACGGTGACTGTCACACTGATGCGTGCGAGGGCGGCTCGCTCCCTCGCCGTCGTCCAAGCACCCCGCGCGCTATGGCAACGCTATGCACACTACCTACCTACTTTCTCCGTCCCGTCACGGCGCCCGCCCGCCTTGGCAGGGTCACGAAGCTGCTTCATCAGAGTACCTGACCGCCCCCCCAAACAGACGGGTCTCCCAGAGTTTTCCTTTCCCGGCTGGGTCGACCCGTGCGTGCGTGCGTGCTCTGAGAGCCGAGAGTCTCCATTCGTCTGTCTCTCTTTCTCGCTCCCTCGCTACTATTTGCCCTCTTTTTTTCTTGTCTTCCACATCGCCCCATTTTCTGCATTTATGTGCCAAGGCCCTGATCATCTCCCCTCCCCACTACCACCACGTATGCACGTCAATTCTGCAAACGGGAGCCGTTCCAGCCTACTACTGCTACTGCTACTACTTACGGATACTTGCCCAGACAAGAGACACACGTTGACGCCAGCGTGTCAGTCAGTTTTAGCCGGCGCCTCTGGCGAGAAAGTCGGCCCACGAATCCTGATCCCAGCCCGTCCAGATCCAGCGGTCAACGTCCCCTCCCCCTGCTCGTCGATGGCTCACGCGCGCCGCCCCTTCTCCCTCTCGTGTGTCTTTAGTGTGCCTGTCTGTACGTCCTATGTAGGTAGTAGGTAGGTAGATCGGCCTGTCCTAGTCCCGACTGCTACCCGTAGACCCTCGATTGGGTAATTAGTCACTGTCGTGTCTGACACGAGTTTGCCTCGGGGATAAAGCCCAGTGCTCGCCTCATGTACGTGCGATAGCATACATGATAATGGCGTCAAGAGTAAGTAAGACGACCCCAAAACATAGCTTTGAATGCCGACACGTACATTACATTGCATCCCCCACTCAACCAACCAAATACCTATGTGCCTACAGGTATCCATCCATCCATCCATCCGTACCTGGTTTACCTATTTCGTAGCATGTATTGCGGGTAGCGTACCTTGACCCCTGTGTGCTTTCCCCATACCTACTGTACACCCCCTGCTGACCCTGATTGGATCCCTTCTCAACAATACCAGCCGGTACTTCGTACAGGGACGATTCTCACTTACTACTACTCGCACCAGAGCCTCTCTCTTTCCCTCACTCTTGGCTCTCACTCGCCTCTCTCGACTCCCTGATTGAGAGGGCCTACAACTCGAGTGCGCCGATTCACACGGGCTCGGTACATTGCGATTCCACGGGGTAATTAACCAAGAAAGTGTCCGCTCCACATCCCGGCCCCCGGCTCGCCATCCGCCAAAAGCCAAAATCCAACCTACCTAGTCAGTTGGGCCAACAATTGTTGCTGTTGCTGTTGCTGTTGCTGCCGCTTCTGCTGCTGCTGCTGACATTGCGCCTCCCATCCGCCGTACCGTCCACGCCGGACCTCCGGGTACATCCACCTCCTTCGTACCTTTCATACCGACGACGGGTGCGACCTGTACCTGATCCCCAATTCTCAGCTCCCTATAACGTCAGGTACCTTTTTTTATTTTTATTAATCCCATTCTTATTTCCCGAGCGCCCTGTTGCTTACCAGGCAGCCCGCTTGGTGTCGCTCTCTCTCTCACTCTCACTCTCACACCGTAAACCCATTCCACCACCGTTCTCGTCCCATCATAGGTATCCCCCCCCCCAAAATGAACCCGGACCTGGGACGCCAGGGCTCCCATCCCATCCGCCCCCCATCCAAACCTGGCTTACTTGGCTCTAGCCCATTTCTTCCGCTTCCAGTTCCAGGTCCAGGGGTGTGTGTATGTGTGTGTGTGAATGCTTGTCTGTGTGAGGTAGAAAGACGGAGAGAGACAGAGAGAGAGAGAGAGAGTCTGTGGTATCTGTAGCATGTCTCTGATCTCCAATCCATCTCCCGCCCTCCTCGTCCCTCGTCCCTCCCTCTGTGCGTATATCTGCCGTGCGAACCCCCCTCCTTTCTCTCCCTCTCTGCTTCCCTCCCACCGTCCATCACATCTGTAGCTTCCCACTCGTCCGCATCTGCCCATCGCGCCATCATACTCAGCACCAAACAGCCCCCCAGCTCTCGTCTCTCTTCTCTCACCAATTGTCCCATCCAACCGACGTCTCCCCCCATCCAAACAAACAGCAAATCTATACTTCTAGCCTGGTCGGCACTTATACTACAAACACCACCCACCTTCATCAGAGCTCCCCCAACAACCACCACCACCCAGCCGTCGCCATGTCGCGCATCACCGCCCCCGTTGCAAAGCTCACCCGCTCCCTCAACTCGGCTGCCACGGCCAGCCGCTCCAGCGGTCTCCTCGAGTCCCATTACAATGTCAACAAGGGCGCTGTCCTGATGCCAAAGTACGCTGAGCTCCTCAAGAACCGGAGTCCCCGCGAGCACGACGTATGTTTCATCCCCCCTTCTCCCCCAACTTTTACACTCGGAGTAAATAAAGACCCATGGACTAACACCTGACGCAGTCCGCCCGCACCCTCACAACAACCCACCGCCCGACCCCGCAGCCCACGCGCGCCTCCCCCTCCCATCGCCAGATGCAGACATTCGCCGCCTCTCCGGCGTCCTCCTCCTCGGCCGGCGGCGGCCCCGTCGCCTCCTCCATGGACTTCACCACCCTGCCCATGTCCTACGAGCCCCTCCCCGCCGCCAACGAGTTCGCCGGCATGCGCATGCCCCTCCTCCCGGACTCCTTCACCACCAAGCACCGCTCCCTCTACGAGCAGCCCCCCGCCGCCGCCGCCGGTGACGAGGTCCTACACTCTTCCAGGCCCGAGATCTCCGTCGTCGCCGCCCACCCGGAGAACGTCACCACCGCCGCCGCCCTCACCGAGGTCGAGGCCTTTGGCGTCGACGGCGTCGAGCTCAAGTGGGCCCACGAGGGCGAGGCCGCCGAGGGCGCCCAGCCCGGCCTGCGGGACCTGTGGAAGGGCCTCGTCAACGACGTCATGGGGTCGCAGCAGCAAAAGGCCGCATTCTAGACGGGGTGTCTTTTTTAAAACATGTATCCCACTCAAAAAAGACGCGCTCTTTTTTTCTGTTGGGGGGTGGGGGGAGAAAAGACGACGCAAAGAGAAGAGATAGAGAGACAGAGAGATGGGAGTCGACGATTATCATGATGTGAAACTACAAAGCAAAGCGGTTGGTGCTCTTTGACGGTTGAAGCTGCTCGGAAAATAGGGCAGTCTGCGATGCCGGGAGCTTTTTTCTTTTTCTTTTTTATTTCTCGGTTTACTTACATGTTTTTTTTTAATTGCTACCTGCTGGCGGATACGGACGGGACGAAACTCCTTTTCTCCCAAAGGGGAGAAACTACGAGATACTATAACTGGGCATAAGAACCGCTATGAACTCCCACGGCTTGGATTTTTCATCTTGCCGAAATATAAGAAACTTGGAAAACATGGAAATGATGAGATTTCATCACACGCCTTCTGTCCCAGCAGCTGTGTGATTGTGATAACTTTTCATTGCTGCCAAATTTGGTATCGCCCTGTGTGTGTCTGTGCCTCACACTCCTATATCGCGAGCATGATACCGCGCTTCCATGTGAAAACTAGCTACCTACCTAGTTTGCTGACCTCTGATGGCCCTGATTCCTCCCGCCCCCCTCTCTCCCCTGCATTATATAGACATCCCGGCGCGGTACCTCCTGCTTGCTATCCGCCTCCAACGCTTTACGCTTGGTCGCTTGAAAACGCATTCCCCGTAGCATGCCCCCGAATGCCCAAAACCACGTCTCCACGGGAGAGACTCCTGTCCACTCCTCCGCTGCCTCGCTCATCGCTTCTTCATCGTCGGACGAGGCTTGCACTCGTCCGCCTGGACGGGATGCAGCATCACCTTGATGGGGTACTGCGGGGTGTTGTGCTGGAAGCCCTTGCTCCAGTCGTAGCTGATACCGTAGGCGAAGATGGATCCGTTCTTGTTGAAGGTGGTGGCAGTGATGCTGCCGCCCACGTTGGGGTATCCCTTGAGACGGTGCTTGGCGTCCTTGTCCCAGAAATGGAAGGTGCCGTCAGAGCCGGCGGTGCTGAAGGTGCCGTGGACGGGGTGGAAGGAGATATCGTTGACGGCGTAGACGTTCGTGACGTTGTTCGCGGGGGGGTCGCGGTGGCACTTGAAGGAGAAGTTGGAACTGTAGGGGCTGTGTGTTAGCCGGCCGTCTGCACGCACGCCTTGCGTTCATTCGCGTAGGGATCCGTGGCCGTTGCCCGGGAAATAAACTTACCTAGCGTCCTTGTCCTCGACGTACTGGATCGCGCAACGGCCCTCGATACTGCCAATAGCAAAACCGGCGGCGTCGGTGAAGCAGCTGACGACCCTGGTCTGCCACTTGAGGGGGCTCTGGAGCGTCTTGTAAAACTTTGTCGGGTTCTTGAGGTCCACGACGTTGATGTAGCGGTCGGCGGTGCCGATGACAAGCAGGTCGTTGCGCACGTCGATGGTGTAGACGCGCTCCTGGCATGTCAGCGTCGCCGCCGGCGTGGGCGACCGCAAGTCCCAGTACTTGACCGTCTTGTCCCAGGATCCCGACACGGCCATGGTGCCGCTGGCTGATTCGAAGAACCGGACGCACTTGACCGGCTGTTCGTGCTCGCCGATCTTGATCGTTTGCTGCGAGGCAAGGTCGCAGGCCTTGACCGCCTTGTCGGCGCCGCCGGAGAGAACCTTCGTGCCGTCCTTTTCGGGGGTAGTGTTAGCAAAAAGTGCTATCCGCGCATCAGAGGGTGCGTCAGGTCATCTTACCTTGGAAAAGTCGCAGTTCAACACGGGTCCATCGTGCTCGTAGGCGTGCCGCCCCTCGCTCTGGCCGTTTTGGGCAATCTCGTATATCCTGACCTTTTTGTCCCAACTGGCCACGGCCAGGAAGTCACTCGCCTGATTCTGGGCAGGGGAGAATGCGAGGTCCGAAATGCTGTCCTCGGGAGGGTTATTCAGCGCGATATCCTGCTTCAAATCGCCGACAGTATTGCTCGAGGAAGAAGAAGACGCGCTGCCGAACAGGCCCGACATGTTGTCGTTTGTGTGTCGATCAATCTATGCGTGGGGATAGCTAGCTACCGATTCGGGGCGTTCGTGGAAGCGGATGTGACTCAATTGGGTTTGGTTTGTTGGGTCCGACGGTTCAATGAGAGCTCAAACGTCGACACCAGCTTCTTATAGCTGCTGCATAGGATTTGATTCTTGGGAGGAAGCTACAGGAAGGCAGTCGCGATGCGAAAAGTGAACGCGGCTTCCTCATTGGCTGCAAAGCCACAAGGCAGTTCTGCCTGTGTGCGTGCCTGCCTTACGAAAGCTGCAAGCACTAACCACAACTGGGACCTCAGGCTGACCATCCAGCCCGCCCGCTAGGTCCAGCCACAGACGAAACCCCACCTGCGGCTCGATTTTTTCTTTATAAGAAAAAAAACTTCGGGCATCACGTCCTCTCTCCTTCTTCTTCCTCTTCAACCCCCCTCGTCCGACAAATCGCCATCGAAGCTCACAAACAGAGACGTCTTTTCTTTCTAGAAAAGACGTCTCGGTCTTCTGGACCAACAGCGCTTTGGGAGAAAGTCCCCGGACACACGTTATTCTTCCCCTTCCGGGGGGAGGAACAGAAACGCCGCGGAAACGCGCCGCCATAGAAGCACAGCGGCTGACCTCCAAGACCTGCGTCCGGACGTAATGGCCTCTCTTTCTCACGCCCCGCCCCGTCGCTACATCGTTGACGTTCCGCCCCTCTCGATACCCGAGTCTGCCTTGTCCCGGGACCATTTGGATGAAGATATGAGTCCGCGCCCGGGACCAGGGCAGACTCGGTGCGCTCGTGCGGGGCAGGCGTCTTCGATGACGAGGTGGCCGCGTGGGAGAGGTCGCTTGCCGGGCGAATTCAAGGGTTCGTCGGAGGGTCTTTCGTCGAGATCGATAGGTATGCGATTGCCCGCTCTCCCCTCTTGCCAGGGGGGGAGAGCGAGTTACTCGATGGGGCTTATTCTCGGTGCGAGGGGGGTTCAAACCAAACCCGGGCTTTTCTTGCCTGTCCGCAACGGGGGCTAGACACCTACACTCTGGGCTTCGTGGGAAGTCTTCTCGTCTATGATGCCCCGGACTGGCGAAAGGTCCCGTTTGTACAAATTTCTTTCACGTTCGATGATGATTACCAAATAGAGTCAAGCACTGAGGTGAGAGTCCTTAGGGGCCGCCATTGTGACGACAAAACATGCGTTATGGTATCTGATGAACACCTTTCCCCCCTTCTTTTTTTCTTCTTTTTCGCATCTTTTTATTATTGTTATCAATGTCAAGTGCTTCGAGCTCAAGAATCCCCTCTCGCCTCTAGCCCGCGTATGCAATTACATCAAAAAGTAATAAAAGAAACACAATACATGCAATGGTATATTGGAATGAAGCCTTCAAGTCGTGAACCATACGCCAGCCAGTCAACCCTTGACCTTGACCGTCACTCGTACTCGTACAACCACACCCCACCACTCCCTACCCCTAATAGTAACTCCATTAAATATGCAGGTCATTTCACGACATTATGCCATATGGCGCGTTCCCATCCTTCACATTAAGCCCCCGAGCACAACCTTGCCGATGTTGCCCATCTCAGTCTTGATGTGCGCTCTGCTGTTGTCCTCAAACTCCTTGACGACGCCCTGCACAATGATTTTGCGCACCTTGGCGTCCGCTTTCGCAAACAGCTCTACTATCGGCGTCGACGTCTCCCGCGGCGTGGGCACCAGGGCCAGGACCTTGGTGTAGACGTCGATGAGCACCTCGCACAGCGTCGCAAACGTCTCGTAAAAGTCGGGCTCGAACGGCAACGACGGCGTCAGCAGGTGCGTGTACACCTCGCCCGGGAGCAGGTCGTTATCGCTGGACGCGAACGACATGACGCTCGCGCTCGCGCTCGACGAGCCCCCGATGCCGCCGTAGCTGCCCCCGCTCGTGGGATCCGAGTCGATCGGGTACCCAATGTCATTGGCGCCGCTCGTGCTGCGCCGGGACTTGCCGCCCTGGCGCCTGAACATGGACGGTAGCCGCGCGCGAGACAGCGAGCTCGTGGAGCTGCCGCCTTCGCTGTGGAGCTGCTGAAACGACTCAAACTCCTGGAGGAGGTTGTTCAGGCTGCGGAGGAACTCGATAGGGGTGTTGGCATACAGATCCACGATTGTGGGAAGGGAGAGACCGAGCAATAGGTAATTCGTGGCGCGGCGAGCGAGTTTCCGCGATTCGTAGGAGGGCATGCGGGCCACGTCGGGCTTGTCGAATAGGATTGTGTTGAACCAGTATACTCGGCCTTCATGACTATGGGGCACCAGTCAGTCGTCATCGTCCAAGACAGGTCGCAAGATGGGTAAGCAAAGGGGAAGAAAGGGGGGGCACACATACGCTTTGCGCAGGTAGTCCAACGTGGATATCCTCTTATTCGCCATTTCCAGCATCTGCATGTGCAACACGACTGACTCGCTCGACTGCCACATGTTGGGGTGCGTCGCGGACGGCGGGGGCTGCAGGCGGTCGCTGGGCGCGAGGCTCGCTGAGCCAGTCTGTGTACGGCCCAGCATCCTGGTGAAGCTGTCGGCGGAGGCGGGGCTCTGGATGTTGTCCGTCTCGCGGGTGATCTTTGCGGCGGCGGCAAGCGCGAACTCGGGGAGAGCGGGCGGAACGTTGCGGTCAGTGACTACGACATTGCCCCCTCCGCCGGAACTGGAAGCACGTCGCTTGGACTTTGAGGGGGAGCTGAACGAGGTCTTTCGGCTGAAGGAATTCTTGCGATCCTTCAGCAGGACGCTGGAGCCGGAGTGGAGGGGTGGCGGGAAGAAGGGCGATGGCTGCGGCGGTGGTATTTGGGACTGAGGCTGTGACTGTTGTTGCTGTTGCTGCTGCTGCTGCTGCTGGTCGCCTGACGATGTGCCGGGGCGAGACTTGGAGGAAGAGGAGAAGAAGGAGGACGAGAAGAAGGGTGTATTGGCGGACACGGGTGTTGCGCCTGGTCGCTGCATGACTATTTGAGCCCGCCGAGGGGGGCCAGGAGGCTTGGCCTTGGAAAGAGGTCGCCGAGTTGGGTGGATGGATATGGAAGTCGGAGGCGACGGGGGCAGCTCGTCAGGGAGGCGATGGAGGAGGGAGGGGCTAGCAACCGACAACCAGGTTCAGGACTTCGGCGATGGAGGGTTGCGGACAAGACGCCGATTCGGTCGGCGGGCTTGGTGTTGCGCAGGTCCACGTGTGGCCGAGAACAGACAGGGTTGTAGTTTAGTTAGTGTATGTAGCTGTGTTGCGCGTGCGTGGGACTATCTATGGCGAAACGAGTGACTTTCTACTGCGCTGCCGGGTTCCCGGGGTTTGCGAAAAGGCGGGATTGATTTCCTTTGTGCCGTCGTGGTCCTCGCTAGGCTACCTAGGCAGGCTAGATTCAATCGTTTGTCGCTGGCGTCCTTTCCCCCCCTTGCTTGGCACTATGGCTCGGTTTGCTTCGTCTGCTCGGGGCTCTCTGGTTGGTGGGCTCAGTGTGTCGAGACCACTTATTTGCCAGGTTTCTGCTGACGAACACTATGCTCGTCATGCAGGGTGGAAATAGTTTCGACGCTCGCAATAGCAGCAGCAGCAATAGAAGCAGCAGTAGCAGTAGCAGTAGCAGCAGCAGCAGCAGCAGCAAGTCCGCTCGTTTCGTGTCGTGTCGTGTCGTGTCGTTGAATGACGGCGGGATGGGGGAAGGAGCTTAGCTTATGCGTAAGATTAATGCGGTGTCCCTTGCTGCTTGCTGGCTGCACCCAGAGAGATTGGGGCTTCTGACTTGAGTTTAATGAAGAATGGAGACAGGGAGGGAACACAACGCCGGGCGACGAGGCGTAATGCAGGGAAGACGAGCAGGGTGAAGTGTCAAGCGTCCTCAAGCGGAAGATATAGCTGTGGTTGTAGTTGTATTGTTTGCGTTTGTTTTATTCTTGCTTGGACGGTACGAAAAGTGGACGAGCACAACTGGGATATAGCGTCCTAGGGCGGGTGCGTGGTGTGGTGGGTGGGATTCCGAGGTTGCAACAGGCACGAATAAATAAATGCATGGACCTTACGGATACATAGACGTGGGTTCGGCCGGTTAGGTGGGGGGTTGCAGGCGGAGAAAAACCAAGAAAAAAATAAATAAAAAATAAGGACGCCGTGCGCTCTGTATCTGTGTATGCTTCTCTCTCTCTCTCTCCCTACCTAGGTAATACGCAGGATCGGATCCCTGACTACTGCTAGCTGTTCCAACGAAGCGGACCAGTGATTTGCAATGCAATGAACTTGTCCGTTCGCAGCTGTGTCTTTGTGTCACCTTGGCTTTCGTTAGTAGGTAGAGAGATTCTCGGGAACCGTGGCTCTTTTTTGTTACCTTCTGAGACCCTTGGCGCTGATCGGAGCCTTTTCTTTCTTCTAAAAAAGGTTATCAAGTCACCGATTACAGGACGAGCTGTTGTCCGTGGCCCAGTCCAGCTCAGCTCGACGCTCGGTATAAGAAGAAAGAAGAAAGAAGAAAGCATCAGCAAACCACACAAAGAGAGGACGGGGCGACTCGAAAACGCGCCGGGGCCGGATTTGCAACAACAACAACAACAACAACAACCAAACATCCCTCTCATTTAGCGGCAGCCGGCAGGCGACAGACACGAAGAGAGGATTCCGAGGTCTAACCGCCATCGACACACTTCCCTCCTCCTCCTCCTCCTCCTCCTTATCCTCGTGCAGCAGCCAATTTGACTCAGTTCGACCGTGCCGACCCCCCGTTGTCCAAGCCCACCCTGCCGCCTTTATCCCTGCGCGGTCCAGCAAAAGGTTTTCGTCTTGGTCACTGAGCGCCGTCCACGGCCGTGACTGGGCCGATGTCATGACGGGTCATGACGGTGTTTCTCCGAACAGCCCAGACTCGCCTCCGTTCCTGACACCTGAGCGGCGAGGGGCAAGGCCGAGAGAGAGGACTGTTACTACGTACTATTATAGCACATGGTAGCTTATTCTCGATCCAGCGAGGCCTTTGGATGCCGAGAGTGTTGGCCACCGCCCTACGAGGCAGCTCCAAGGGGGAATGAATGAATGAATGAATGAATGTGCTACGGACGGGAACTAGTTGAACCGCGCAAGCCACATGCCTCGCTTGAGGCGGCTTTCGGGGCGACACTTGTCCCTCGTTCTCGCGTCCGCAAGAGCAAGTGGGCGGAGGCATCATGATTTTCACGCTCGCCACGTTTTGTCTGCCCGCGGGGAGGGGGGAATACCTCACAAACCCTGCATATACCACCGGCCTTGACGTATTTCCTCGTCAAAACATACGGACCATTCCTCCTCCGGAGGCCGTGCTGTGCGTTCCCGCCTCCTCCCCTTCCGGCGCCTCTTAGCTGCCATTCACACTACTGAACAGGTCTGATGCCATCGTGAAACCCTTTTCACCCCTTCACCGCAGCAGACCTAAAGTATGCCTCTTCTCTCATGACACAATATCGGTCGTCGCCAAGGAGATGCACCAACCTTCCCCACCCTCCTTCCGGGGGTCGGGGAGATCAGCCGCCTTTAAGCGGCCGTGCACAAGCAACATGCACATATTCTCTTCCCAACGAGCTACCAACGCCAGGCCGTTACATCTAGGCCGCGTTAAAAGAGTAGGGGTGGAGGGGAGCCCTCGAATGACCACGGATGTGGTGCCCAAAGCGCAGAGAGCGAGAGAGACAGAGAGAGAGAGAGCTACGGCCCGCCGTTTCTGGGCAGATGAGCACGCGCCTTTGGTTGATCCTCCTCATTCCACTCTTTCTCTCCCCTCCGCAAAAGAGACTGAAACGGTCCAGAAGCTCTAGACCAGGTTCCACGTGGAACGGACGCCTGACGAGTCTCTCCCCATGCCGCAAGACGCGCGACTGTGCTCGTTGACTACCTACCTATCTACCTACCTACAGTCAAGTCGCCACCGTCGTCAACAACAAAAGTCACCCGTCACGCCACGACCCGGGAAACTAGCTCGAAGCACTGGTCCGCGCCATCTATTTGATGAGATGGAGCTTGCTTGCGCTGGGTGCCGATCAGTTGCTCCCCGCATCACGCGTCCCCTTGCTTCACGTGGCCACGCCGTCCGCTCTAGGTGAATCAGGGTGGCTTGATGCGAAGGTGTTCGACGTTCCCATCAGCCGGCTGCTTCAGATCAAACTTGGCGGCGACTCGGTCTGTTCCGAGACGCGCAACTGTTTGGCTGTGTCTCATGGCCGCCCGTCCTTTATATTATTACTATTGCCATTACATTCCAGATATCGGGCCTATAATCACCCCAAGACTCAGGGGGGAAAAATACATTGGCCCCACCCGCCTTACGCCGCCATATGCGTCGCCGCTGGGAGCAGAGCCGAAGTTGCCGTCGCGCAGATACAGCCCTGGCCCGCGATGCTCGTAACCGGCGGCGCGTCGCAGGTGGAGTACGGCTCGTAGGCCTCAAAGGTCGGGTCCGGCTGCGGATCGATGACTTCGGCCTTGACGAAGACGGGGATGATCTGGCCCGTCGACAGGCGGAAGGCCCGGTGGTTCAGCGACGCGAGGAGCTTGGTGATCTGGCCTGAGTGGGCCGTGATGCTGAGCCACGTCTTGTCGTCGGTGCGGAAGACGTCGTCGAGGACCGCCTTGGACCGCGCCGCCTGCGCGGCGTCCGTCTCGCTCTCGTCACGGCGCCAGAGCTCGTCGCGCTCGGTGAAGCCGGGCTCGAACTCGAACGAGGGGAACGTCTCGGCGATGTACGTCTTGTCGGAGCGCCGGTTGCACGTGTGTACCGTGATGCCCTCGCGGAAGCCCTCCTTGACGACGGGCACAAAGGGCTTGTCGGCGGGCACTCCGATGTCGCCAAAGATGATGTTGGCAGTGTAGCCGCACCGGATCAGGGGACTGGTGTAGTACGACTCGAAGTAGGGCATCTTCTGTGTCGCGTAGCGGTCCTTGAAGTAGGCGTTGGCCTTGTAAGCCTCGGCCTCGCCGGCCGGCGTCAGGAGCGGGTCGGCCCAGCGCACCGTGCCGTTGCCGTCTTGCTCGGCCCAGTAGCACTGAATTGCCGGTGTTAGCCGGCAGAAGTGAAATCGGTATCTCGTCAAAGTCTTACGTTCCAGGCAGGGGTCCCGTAGAAGGACTCGGCGGCGTTGTGCCAACCCTCACCGTGGCGGCCCAAGAACAGCAATTTGTACTGGACGCTGTCGGTCCTGCGGCAGCCCGAGTTGAGGTACCGAACCCAGTGATCGAAACGCTCCCATTGGGTCTTGACACCCTCGGGGTCGAAGTGCTTGTCGGTCGGGTACGTCCTGTTGAGCAAACCGAAGTTGACCGTCGCCTAGATATAGGTGAGTGTGTTAGCGAACACCGACTGAAATCGCCCGCGACAGAGTTGGTGGACCAACATAATCGAAGCCGGTCGGGTTGGTGCTGTTGTCGTCCTGCAGGAAGTAGCCAGGAACAGACGTGAACTTGATGTCCTTTCCCTCGGCTTGCGGCCAGGCGGCGAGCCCTGTAGGCGCAAGAGCGAGAAGGACAGAGAGCACGAGACTTTTCATCTTGCCGGGATGCGATTGTCGACAGGATGCGCGAGAGGTACCCTTAGGACCTGGGGAGAGAGGTACACTGCAGCGTCGCCTGCGAGGGAGGGAGGGAGAAAGGGAGGGAGGGCTCTGGATAAATACCACCAAGCGTCGACGTCCAGTCCCCCTCCCTCGCCGCGGGATCCCCGTCAGTCTTTACAGGACCATTGACGCGCCATGCCGGGCCAATTTCCTTAGATGGACCTTCGGGGAGGCTCAAAGTCGAGATCTCGTCCAAAGAGATGTAGTACTCCGGGGCCTTGGAAAGTTGTGCTGGGCGGCCGGCGATCCCTGGCAGGCGGCGACCAATGACGGGGCAATCTGGCGTGCACGTGGGCGATTTTCCGATGAAGTTCGACGTCCCTGGCAGCGGATGGGACCCCAACGATGTTTTTCTTTGGTCGTTCCGGAGTGCTTGGGTTGTCAATGCTGATGGAGACAGCCGAGGAGCTGAAATAGACTTATCTTGGGAAGCAGAGAGATATCGATATTACTATTGGGCAAGTGTCCGCTTGCGCCTGTCTCTGTCGTCAGGGTCCCTCGGTGATGAAAGACATGGGTAGACGAGGTCAAGAGACCCCCAGAAGAAGTAAAGCTCTCTCTTGGGCGAATCAGCTGACGATGGGTTTCGCGGCAGAGGCGCGTAGGGCAGCAAGAAGACAGTTCAGGAACATGCGCCAATGCAGCCCGTCCGATGTCGTTTTGCTAAGTACCTATCTTATTTTCTGTTGGGACGAATTGACAGGTGGTGGTGAACGGTGAACATGTGAAGGAGGGGGGGGGGGGGGCTACGAATACTTCTGAGCCACTGTGCCGCAACGTCAGTGGAGGAACCATAGAGGGACAGACCCCGTGCACGCCGTTGCGTGGCCGGTCCGGCCGCTGGAAGTTCGGGTGGGTCTCGGCTATCGCAGTGGCGCTGGAACCTCGCCAATCACACGGCGCCGCTACAGGGAGCGGGACATCGCGGCCTCATTCACGCTGGCTGCTGTTGCGCACTTACTGCGCTGCTCTCCTACTCATGTGAAATCCGCCCAGTCGGTGAAACAAACGGTCGGGACCTCAACTACCTTTTATTGGCGCAACGCCAACAACAACAAGAACAACGTACTTTTAACAGACGAACCCCCGTGTCGTCTGGCCAAACCCTCAGAACGAAAACCCCCCTTGCAACCGAACACCCCAAATCGCTCTTATTTTATTTACCATGGTGAACTCCGACCCTGAGCACCCCCCCGGCGAGCCCGCCCCCGAGATCCTGGAGGAGCGCATCTGGATCGATGGCTGCTTCGACTTTTTCCACCACGGTGAGCTGCTGAGGTCGCGGTGGTCCAGTTGTCACACGCCAGTCTTGCTAATCCTCACCAAGGCCATGCCGGAGCCATTGTGCAGGCCCGCCAGCTGGGTAGCGAGCTGTACATCGGCGTTCACTCCGACGAGTCCATCCTCGAGAACAAGGGCCCGACAGTCATGAACCTACAAGAGCGGTAGGTGTCCCCCCCCTTCCTTCGAACGTGTCCTGGAAGGCTCTGTCAATATCACTCACATCGTCACCAGCCTGGCCGCTGTTGACGCCTGCCGCTGGGTCACAAAGTCCGTCGGCCGGGCCCCCTACGTCACGCAGCTCGACTGGATCAGCCACTACGGCTGCAAGTACGTCGTACACGGCGACGACATCACCTCGGACGCCGACGGCTACGACTGCTACCGCTTCGTCAAGGAGGCCGGCCGCTTCAAGGTCGTCAAGCGCACCCCGAGCATCTCCACCACCGACCTCGTCGGCCGCATGCTCCTGTGCACAAAGACCCACTTCATAAAGTCCCTCGAGCGGCAGCTGGCCGGCGAGGAGGGCCAGGGAACCTCCCAAGCCGAGATCAAGGCCGAGGCCGACGCCATGACGAAGCGCATGGAGCTCTACGCCACCGACGAGACTGGCAAGAACCCCGGCGTCGAGGTCTGGTTCTGGTCCGCGCCCGATGAGGCCAAGGCCGAGGCCGCCAATGAGGAGAAGGGCGACTTCCGACGCTTCCTGCCGGGCAAGGGCCCGAAGCCCGGCCAGCGCGTCGTCTACGTCGACGGCGGCTTCGACCTGTTCTCGAGCGGGCACATTGAGTTCCTCCGCCGCGTGGTCGAGGCCGAGGAGGAGCAGGCCCGCAAGGAGGGGTGGTACTCGGAGCAGGCCGTCAACGAGCGCGTCGGCAAGGGCGGCGACTACGCGCCCGCCTACGTCGTGGCCGGCATCCACTCAGACGAGGAAATCAACCACTGGAAGGGCATCAACTATCCCATCATGAACATTTACGAGCGTGGGCTGTGCGTGCTGCAGTGCAGGGTAAGGCGTCGATGGTTCCTGTTCATTCTCTCCTCTCCGCCCCCTTTCAATTTCCATCTTCCGTCATGTGCCCGTGCTAACGAAATCGCAGTACATCGACGCCGTCGTCTTCGGCGCGCCCTTCTCGCCGACAAAGGCGTACCTCACGGCGCTGCCGTGGGGCACCCCCGACGCCGTGTACCACGGCCCCACGGCCTTCATGCCGCTGACGTACGACCCGTACACGGCGCCCAAGGAGATGGGCATCATGCGTGAGGTGGGCGAGCACGAGTTCGCCGGCGTCAATGCCGGCACCATCGTGCAGCGTATCATGAAGAGCCGCGACATGTACGAGGAGCGGCAGCGCAAGAAGGGCATCAAGGCGGAGGGGGAGACGGCAGCACGGGACCGCGAGATGCTCGAGGAGGAGCAGGCGAGGCGGGAGGCCGATAGGGCACGCAAGTAGCGCGGGGAGATGGGATGGACCGGCTTTTGGTTTCTTTCATTCGGGGTTTGCGGGGAACGGGTCGTATTATCAAGTCGCGAGGAGCGATAGCATGTCTAACTAATTGGGACACCTTTTGTGAGCATACCTCGCTCACCATTGAAGGGCCAGGAGCTGGTTGGCCTTCAACAGGTCCGAGGGGAGCCCAAGTGAAGTGGGAACAGCCGCATCAGACGACGCGGCGGGGGATCAGAATAACAACTACACATATCGTTCGTCCTCTTTCTGATGGCTTCCGCGTGTCACGGCTGGGCATGTTGCGCTCGCGTACGTGTCTCGGTATAATAACGCAGCAGCGTCAAGCGCGCACGCTCGCACAAGTAGGCACCCCCGCCATTCCATGTCAAGTGAGTGGCTTGGTGAACGGGCGGCCGCATACCACGGGGCTGGGCTAGGCCAGACGCCGAGAGGAACGCGGCGGAGTCGCCCTCCCTTCACGTGTCTGTGGCGGTGGGCGGTGAGAGAATTGCAGCAGCAACGGTCACTAGTAGTCGCTGGATGGGACGGCGTTGTGACCGTGCAATTCCAACATGTCGAACAACTGGTGCAAACCAAGAAGCTCGTGGTTTTGGAGGGAGGCTTATCCTTGGATGATATGGTTTTGACACAGCTTGGTGTGCTCTTGTACCAAATCCCATAGGCTCGCTTCTCGTATAGCTTGCTGAAGGTCTCGCGATGCAAGGACGCGATTGCTTTGCCGCGTATAGACGAGTTGTTTAGACAGACGGCGTCTGCACTGCCATTTCAGTTCAGGGTATTTTATATTGCACCAAGCGTCGTATGGTCTGTTGATGCTATCGACAGCCTGGTGGAGAGGGAGTCGATGCATGCCAGGCTCATTATCGGTTGACACTCGCTGCCTGCCTATCACGACATGCTTCACGTCTAAACCAAGGCACATCCGACGTAGCATACAAAAGTATAAAGGAGTTGAAGAGGTAGAAAACGCCTGCGACCGAGTGTCCTGGCGAGAAAGAGTTGCTGACCAATTTCCGCCAAGTGTACGGGGCCAATGAACATTTGATGAATTAGAAGATGTCTCGGAGGGTTCCACCCTGAAGTCAAGTCGAGAATCCCAGATACCAACCGCTGTAAGCAGCCAAAGCAAGATGAAGGGCCTCTTGATCTCGATCATTGGAAGGATGTGTACAGATAGAAGGGGGGGCAGAAGGCACCCATCCACCCACCCACCCACACACACACACACACACACACACACACACACACACACACCGTGGAAAGGGATCCGTGCCTCCGGCACGAGAGGCTGCATGGCATGCATGCACGTCTTGGAGGAGAGGGGGGCTGACGGTATGTACATCGTACCTACCTAGGCAGGTATGCAGAGGAGACGACAACACCTGCCCCCGGAGGTTCCACTCGGCACCTTCTCGAACCCGAAGCTGCGCCAACCACCAAGACCGATGCATTGTCCGAGCATAGGTTTGTTGGAGTGACAATGGGAAGGAATGGGAAGGTGGGCGGAGGGAAGGCGCGACCTGCCTAGGTGCCTACCTCTCAACCCGGCCATTGGGACTCGAGATGCCGCCAAGCTCAGTTCTTTCGTGTTAGTCGGCGTTTCCTTCCATCCTTCCTTCCTTCCTCCTTCCCCTATCTCTTTCCTTCTTGTGTGTGCGTGTGTGTGAGTGTGTGGTCCACTTGGTACTCGGATCTCACCTACCCCCTCACGTCATCGCCTAGACTCGGCTATCATCGGGAGGGGTAACATGGAAAATCTGAAGGGGGCAAGGAAAGAGATAGCGATAAGGCTTGCCTTTCATTCCGCACTTTGACATTTGTATGGAAGGGGAAAGGGGCAAGGAGGGATCTTGCAGCTTCTTGGTGGGGCAAACCTACCTACTTACCGACCTACCTGTCAAGGTTCTCGGGAGGTTGTCGCATCCACACACCTCTACCTAGGTACCTACTGCTGCGTACCCGCTCTTCTTCTAAATTGTTAGAAAAGAAACCGCCGTCAGCCGCGCCCACCCTCAGCCGTCAAACGACGCGACGCCTTTGGCTCCCTGTCGACCGACAGACATGTCAACATAAAGGCAAAAAGGGCGTGCTCGACATGCATGGCGATATCGGACGCCCTTGTCTCTCATCCCTGATGACATACCGCTTCGCCTGTCTGAAGTCTGTCTGCCTAGGTAGGCTGACCGGCACCAATCACCTGTCGAATGCAATGCAAGGCATCATTCTCGTCGTCGTCGTCGTCGTCGTGTTCGCAGTCGATCTCACAGACCTCGGAGTCGTTTGGCTCGCAGTCAACCATGATGTTTTAAGCAACATAGACTGTCTTCCATGTGATGGATGTCTCAGGGGGTAAGAGCTTATGCCAATGAGGATTGCAAACTCGCGCTGCCCGTTTTTGACTTGCTCGAGTGGCCCAGTCAGTTCGAGGATTGAGTTGACCGGCCCAAGATGCATGTCAAGCAAGCATAGCAAGCATCAGGACTGATTAAAGGTCATGATGACTTTCCGAGTAGCAGCTGGTATACGGATGCACTACTCCGTACTGTCTATGATAGTGTGGGGCACCAGAACGTCGACCGACTGGAGCCGTGCCCGGCCGACGGCTTGTGGTGGGACAAACTAGACTGCAACGCTGCCACGCTACGCGTTCCGTTCGCCTCTGCGGTGTGCCATGTACCTGACTCTCCATTGACTAATACCCGACGAATGGGCGGCCGCGGCTTGACCTCTTGTTTCGTCACAGATTTGATTTTTTTCTTCTTCTCTTTCTTGGTGTCTGCCCCCAACCGAGTGCACGCTTGCTGGACTTCAGACGCATACGCAGTACCTATGCAGCAGCAGCAGTGTACCCAGTACCTAGGTAGGTTAGGTAGTGTATCACCATTGCGAGGTGGGATGGCCCCGGCCCCGGCTCTGGCGGCTGGCTGGCTGGCTGGCTGGGGTATGGTTGTGGGATTGACTTCTTCTTTTGGGGCGGGTTTTCCTTCTTTTTTCTTCCTTTTCGCCATCATCCTCGCCTCGCCTCTCTCTCTCTCTCTCTCTCTCTGCCTTATCTCTGGAGAATGAGTGGTGGCGTCTGCTCGAAGATGACTAGTGGAGACTCGAGAGGGAAGGGGGGGAAAATTCCTTGCTTCGATCCAGGAATGAAGCCCGATCCGCCAATGACCAAAGCACCTCGGACAGCAGCTGAGAGATGAGATGTGATGTGAGAGAAAATTACCATCCCAAGTCTGCTGCCACGCCGCTTCAGAAGTGCTCACGCGGTGACGGATCCTCGGCCGGGATCCACCCTACAGCTACTACCTATGTACATACATCGTATGTAATAAGTCCAAGTTCTCGGGCTCGGCAATTGGCGTCCCACGATCATCGATGGTCCTTTTGACTTGGTGCTTGCTCAACGGCACACATCCCTAGGGAAATTTATACTGTTATCCACCCTCCTCTCTTCAAGTGTCAGCTGGACCGGACGTACAGGAAAGACGGTAAACTGCGGATTCCCGCCAAAGAAAAAAAGAAAAAAAAGATGCGGCACTGGGGCGGGCCACTTGACCCGATGTGGAACCCCCGGGCAAGCGGCCGCATGAATGAATGCTACGAAAAAGCCATGTCGCGTACCGGCCGGCTTGGCTTGGAAATCGACTATGGATACCTACGTAGTAGGTAGGTTGCTTGCTGCGTAACTAGGACATGGATCGCTCTCTAAACCCCGTTGGCGTTGGCCTCCTTTGACTCGAGAGGGCGAGAGGAGTTGTATTTTTTCTTTTCTTTTCTTTTCTTTTCTTTTCTTTTCACCTTTTTCAGCCTTCCGGGCTGTTGCATTTTCCCTCTTTTCCCTTGATTACACGCATCCAGACTGGCACTCACTTACTCAAACCGACTATCCAACTATCCGACCAACCCAGCCGCCAGGGATCAAGACCAGACCGTCCGTCTGATGGATGGCTTGTTGCTCCTCCGTCCGTTGCACTTCGCGCCCCATCCACATCCATGCTGCCTGCTGCATGCGCTGCACAGGCCAAAGTCTCCATGATGTTCCCTGTTATCTGAAAACGTCCTTCCAAAAGACCGGACCCGCCGCCCCTCTGCATTGGCCCTTGAGTCACCTGCTCCATCTGTCACTAGAACCTTGACCAAGCCAAGCCCAACAACCCGTTGTTTGTTGTACGTACGTACGTACGTAGGTACTTAAGCTCTCGCCTTCTACTCCTACACCCAGCCGAGTCTCGTGGCTTTGTTCTCTTCCTCTTCCCCATCTTAAGCCGAACATCCATTGCCCATCCTTCTTTCGTTTTACACAAACCATCTGCCTTGGTGTTTGTTCCAGTTCAGTTCGTGCTACTCACTCCAACCTCGCCTAGCCATCCGTCCCGTCCGAGATATCCAAGACATATTTCGCCTCCGTCGCTGCATTCGCACACCACAACCACCACCTAGAACAGACCAAAACGGCACCCCAATGGCTCCCGGCACCATCTCCCCCGGTCTCCACCATGGCAACCAGGACGTCGACCTGACTTCTTCTGCCATTGAGCACAAGCTCGAGGCCCTCCCCAATGGCAAGGCCACCAACGGTGATGCGAACGGCAAGCCCGCGTACCAAGAACTTGATGCCTCCAAGCTCGTCTACAACCGCACCAAGAACCCGCGCCAGGTCCCCGATCTGGCCAACGCCAACGCCGGCTCCGAGACCATCGCTACCGACCACATGATCGCCGCAACCTGGAAGGCCGGCGCCGGCTGGTCCGCCCCGGAGCTCAAGCCCTACGGCCCCATTTCTCTCATGCCCACCGCCTCCGTCTTGCACTACGCCACCGAGTGCTTCGAGGGCCTCAAGGTCTTCCGCGGCTTCGACGGTGGCCTCCGTCTCTTCCGCCCCGACCGCAACTGCGAGCGCATGCTCATGTCCTCCACCCGTATCGCTCTGCCTGGTTTCCCTCCCGCCGAGCTCGAGAAGCTCCTCGTCGCTCTGATGGCCGTCGACGGCCCCAAGTGGCTCCCCCGCGACCGCCCCGGATCCTTCCTCTACCTCCGCCCCACCATGATCGGGACCCAGCCCCAGCTCGGCGTCCAGGCCCCCTCCGAGGCCATGCTCTACATCATCTGCACTTTCATGCCCGTCATGGACTCCCCAGTCGGCGGCATGAAGCTCCACACGAGCCCTGAGGACATGGTCCGCGCATGGGTCGGTGGTTTCGGTTACGCCAAGGTCGGCGCCAACTACGGCCCCTCCCTGCTCGCCACCGCCGAGGCCCGCGCCCGCGGTTTCGGCCAGATCCTCTGGCTGTACGGGCAAGAGCAGTACTGCACAGAGGCCGGCGCCAGCAACTTCTTCGTCGTCTGGAAGAACAAGGAGACCGGCAAGACCGAGGTCATCACCGCCCCCCTCGACGACCGGTTGATTCTGGACGGCGTCACCCGACGCAGCGTCTTGCAGCTCATCCGCGAGCGTCTCAGCGACGACGTCCAAGTCGTCGAGAGGAGATACACAATCAACGAGGTCATTGAGGCCTACGACGAGGGTCGTATCGTCGAGTCTTTCGCGGCCGGCACTGCTGTAAGTTGGCTCCGTCCTGTTTTCGGCTGATTCTCAAACGGGCTGACTGACTTTGTGTGAATAGTACTTCGTTTGCCCCATCTCCGTCATCCACCACCGCGGCAAGGACGTCAGCTTGGGCATGGGCAGCGACGGCCAGGGCGGCAAGTACACGCTCCAAATCAAGAAGTGGATGAAGGACATCATGTACGGCGGCGAGCAGCACGAGTGGGGCGTCGTCGTCCAGGAGGAGCTCTAGACGTCCTCTTTCTTGCACGAAGATACAAAAGACAAAGATAAAAAAAGAAGAAGAAGAAGAAGAGAGAAACGGGATGGTATTAAAGAAACGAAAAGAAGGTGGGGTGGGAAGAGATATACACACATATGCGCCTCGAACCGAGGCGCATCGGTCGAACAGGCACGAAGAACAAAATCATAGCTGGGGCGTTGGATGGCATTTTGTACCTCAAAATGGGGAGTTTTGGGGTTTTTACAAACAAAAAGAAGTGGTGCATTTGGCCTGATGTACTGGGATTCATCACCTTAGCATCAGCAATCCACATCATTTGATATACGTTTGGATGGAGCCCGGGCTTGAACCTCCCGGCAAGGTCGAAAATGGCACAGTTTAGAGGTAAAGTCTTGAGATCAACGACTGTAGTGGTACTGATCTCAGTGTATGCTGTGCATTATCCCGGGGGCGTTGCCGTCACCAGTCCTGCGACACAGCACTTTTTGTCAGCAGATGAGGTCGCAGACCAAATTTGGTTGTATAGACCGCATGAGGCGAGACACATGCTTCATGGTGGATTGCCTGGCATAAGGTATAATCCGCCTTTATTGACAATAAACCCAATAATGCTTTGCATTTCCTACCACTCTGTGATTCTTTTATTCGTCCTGCTGCGTAGTACTAGTCGTTGTTTTGTGTATCCTAGTGGAAAAGTATGCTTATGTCTATTGTTCCCCTTTTATAGACTCCAGGACTACCAAAAGGCACCACCACCACACTCTGCCTTCCGGCCAGCAAGAGCCCTCCGTGGATCAGAATTCTCCTTACATGCCCCCCCCCCCCCCCCCCCCCCAAGTCAAGATTGGCCCGCCGCCCTATTTCACCTCCGCATACACCTCTAACGCGTCGTGCAGCTGCCCAAAGACACCCTTATGCCAACTCCGGACCTCCTCCCATTCGCTGTCCGGCAGAGTCGCGCGCATCATCCGCAGCCACGCGCCGACGGTCAAGTCGGCGTAGCTGGCCTTGGTCCCGAGGAGAAACGGCCCGCCGGGGTCTCTCTGGAACAGCTCCGCCAGACCGCCCAGCGTGTCCCGGAACGAGGCCTTGGTCCGCTCCCGCCGCTCGCCGACCAGCGCAAAGTCGTCGAAGCTCGAGACGCCCGCGCGCCGGACGAACTCGGCCTTGGCGGCCTGCTCGGTGGCCGGGTCGAACGGGAACCCGTCGACCGTGAGCTGCACGTGCATCGTGAAGGCGGCGTCGACGTTCATGTTGAACCGGGCGTACTCGGGGAACGCGCCCCCGCGGCACGAGGACAGCGGCACGAGGATCTCGGCGTGCTCGAACTCGTAGTCGAGCGACGCCTGCGGGGGGAAGAGGTCGCCCGCGCCCGAGCCCGGGTACGTCTCGTGCAGGTAGACGGCGATGTCGAACGAGTCGCCGACGAGCGAGCCGGTGGCGGGGTCCTCGATGATGGGCAGCGTGAAGAAGTCGGCGCCGTCGGCGAATTTGCGGCAGGGCGGCACCTTGAGGCTGCGGCGGACCTTGGATGCGTCGGGTAAGGCGACCCACGTGGTGGAGTACGGGAGACCCTTGAAGTTGAGTGCCAGCCTGGTTTTCCAGGGGTTCGGCGAGCAGCAGGTCTTCTCCACGGGGGGCCGTGTGGCGATGTCATAAAAGACGATAGGGCTGGACGGGGTTGGTGTAGTCGACATGATGATTGGCTGTCCTCGTAAGATATAGGATCGGTTTTGCGTCTTTGAAGAAGGAATGGCGTGATTAATGAAGGTACTATATCAAGTGATTTTACTACTTATAGCCTTTGCAGCCCCCAGCTACTGTTGTTCGCTCTTCCGCCGCTTCGCTTCCACTTTACACGGGGTGAATCCAGATGATTCAGAATGACTCATAATGTCTAGTACTAAGGTTCCACCACCGCCATGTCCTACCAAATGCGGCTACCTGCCTAAAACACTAACAAGACGTGCATCGTCAAGTCGGCGCTCCAATTGGACAATGAGCTCTTCCGTGGCTGGGTAGAAGCTCCAGGCATTGGCAATTGTTGATCTTCCAACAAGAAACCCTGTTCGACGCGGGCCCGTCCTCATCATAGCCGCAAGTAATCGACAAACCCAACCTCGGCACCAGAATGCACAAAGCTCACCATGGACTGATCAGACTGTAACGGGATCTCAGTCTTTTTATATAAAAGAAACTCTTTCTGTTTTGTCTACCTCGACAGCTCATCCACCAGGTCAAAAGACCCAGGCGCCCATGGTGAGGGCGGCCATGATCGCCACATATCGTAGGATACCTCGGATGGCAGGGACGAGCACTTTCATTGAGGTTATCCTAACTTTCGTTCCGATCATCCTAATATTCCCTCTTTGAGAAACACCTATAATAACAAGGACAAGAAATATCTCTAGTTTGATGACGGGGAACTTCGTGAGGTATGAAGCCCGCTGTGCCTCTTTTGGATGATGAGGCTCTCAAACCGGCGCATCTGGAAGAGCCAATAAACATCCCAAGTTCTCTTGGAAACCCACTTAAGCTCTTTGTCTTGACCGAAGAAATGTGTGAGGTATTGATTTCCCATCCACAGAAGCTCGGCACGCTGGGTTTGCTGCTAAATTTTAGAACACTCTAGTCCTCTATTACGACCTCTACGCAGGGTAGGCTTATCGTTGTGTTAGGAGTAGGTCAGGGTAACTAACTACGCCACAAAGCAAAAGCTTTAGTAATGATACGGCTGCATCATTGTCCCCTGTTTTGCATTATACAGTTACGCCGACCAGCAGCCCAATTGGTTGGGCCGTAAGACTTAACTGCAGAGACCGAGTTAGTAGCTGTTCATCCAATGGGTCGTGAGCGCGACTTTGGCACTCTGAGACTAAACGAAAAGGTCCAGTTTGATCTGGTAAGCTTAGATAAGATAGGGTTCATTAGCTGAGTTTAAAGAACTGAGGGTACCAAGGTGTCTGGGGTGCAGCCGCATAGCGCAACCTCTTATGACTAGGGAGCCCTGCGTTGGAAAGCACCTGCACGATATCAGGTCCATGACAGAGATACGGCTGAAATAGGTAGTTCGTAATATTGCTTTCTAACAAGACCAATAAAAGCAATGTTTCCATTTCTACGTCTGCCTTCTCGGTGAAACCTCTTTCAGCGCCCATGGGAACCTTTGTCAATGAAACCCAAATGACAGTGTATACCTTTGTTTCGTACATGGAGACGCATAACGGGTCCAACGCCAAATTGCCCGAAGTGTTGGGATTGTCTGTCGGAGTGTCCACTGATTATGTGCTGGAAATGCTTGAATTGATCGTTGGTTGGTGCTAACATGCCGGCTTGGTGCCGAGGCATCAATGGCCTCCACCGGCGCCCAACGCTGTTCCCATCAGAGTTGGTCGAAAGGCTTTTGTGACAGATTAAGTCTTCACTAGGATACTTCATCTTGGGAATCTTACAGAAGCCACGGCCTTACAGCTTGGTCTAGCTAGGTATTTCACTTATAACAGTTGGCCTTCCGTCCGCCCCTCTGCAACAAGATCTTATGATCGCCGTACCAACAACACGCAGTCGCCCACCTCATCAGATCATCCCTTTTCACATTGGTTCTATTTGGGTTAAGACTCCATAACCACAAGCTTTAGGTCACAATTTGGCATAGAAATTTTCAACGATGGTGTTTGTATATTCTAATCTTGTGTTAAAGACAGACGCACAGTCTTTACATGATCTATTGTCCTTGTTACAGCCCTAGCACAAGATTACAACCTTGTCGGCGGAGTGTGTTCTCAGGGATCTTGACCGAGTTCCGCAAAAAGTGTGTCAATGGGAATGTTGAATTCCATCTAGCTTTGCGGAACGATTGCCAGGCTATCCCACCGCCTCCAGTGCAAACCACGTTGAAGCCTGATGAATCTAGTGTCCGAGAGTGTCCTCGGGGTGGGCACGAGCAGCGTCAACCTCCTCCTGATAAGCGTCCACCCCATCATCATCCTTGAAAACCTGAAGGATATAGTTGACACTGTCAGAGACGGTGTCCTCGCGCTTGAGCAAGCCTAATTTGATGGCCTCAGAGCGTTTCATGGTAAGTGTCTTGATGTCGGAGCCCTTGACTGGGATGGCAGCAACGGAAGCCGCGACGGCAGCAATGATGGTGAAAATGGTGGACTTCATTTTGATGACGGGGTATTTTCGATTGGGAAATGAGAAGAGTTGTTAATATATGATGTTGAATCTTTCTGAAGTTTGAAATTGTTGAAATTGTCAGATTGTTGATGATGATGATAAAAGACCTGGAAAATGGTGGAAGAGTGGTCTCTTTATACTTGAGTGTTGACATCTCCCTTTCTGAAGGATCAAGAGCGACAAATCCGGAGATTCGTACTGAAGAAACCGGTGTCCCAAAGGGGTTGCTAAACTAACAGGCTTTTCGCGAATCTCGTGACACAGATTGCCTTTCGCATGACACATGCGCTTGGTTGGGAACAACTGCCTAGTGCGGAGCAAACTCCAGACTAATACGTCAGAACATCTATGGTAATAAGCATATGCCCGTATAATGGTGGCAAACGGAAGTGATTGTTCCTCTTCTGAATACGTCATTTGCCGTAAAGCAGCTCTAAGGAATCATCACAGATACACGTTCCTAAGGAAGAGAGTGGTAAACAGGAAGAGCCAGGTTATTCCAAGTTTAGCCTATTACCATTACTTTATTCAGCTGTGTACGCTTTGCTACTTCTATGCTTACAGTTTCGTATTTACAAGATATCCTTTTACAAACAAGATAACCTTTAGTATTCTAAGCATTAGTCAGGGGTTTTTGTTAGAATAACGACATCACATAGCCGTACAACAACCCATGACTCAGTGAGACTAGAAAGCTATATCTGTTCGTACGACAGCCAAGTCTTGTATCTTAGAAATCAGTCACAGATAATACATCTTTAGTTCACTCTATTATTGTTTACCGCCCTCATACGTAAGGGGCTCTCATGGACAGGAGAGTGTCCGTTCAGCAGTTTTAGTATATATTTAAGGCCTCTATTAAAACACGCCTGGGTATCTTTAAAAGTTTACATATAACAGACTAATAAACTTTGTGCAGAGGAGCGTATATGGCATAACCTCTTTAACATTTACTCTCCGTGTAAGATCTTTTTAGCCCAAGATAGACGTTTACTAAGGGCTATAGCCTTTTGTGCTAATAGGATTACGCGATAGCTTTTACGATTTAGTGCTTGAGTATAATATTCTGCTGTAGCAAAGCATATATTGATATAGACGACCGGCGACATCTAAAGGAGATGGTGTCGTTCAAACTTTCATCCCTTTGTCTCCGTCGGGAGTCGGCTAAATACTTATCAATTATTTAGCAGACTGTTGTGGCAGGATTTGTTACAGGTAACAGGTAAGAAGGTTAATGAAGGGGAAAACTACCGAGACGCCCGGGGAGCTCTGTGAAAGCCTCAAGTAGCATCGTTCATGGTTCGTAGACTTCGCGCTGTTAAAAGTATGTTGGACTCCTTGAATTATAGTTTAGAACCTTGCTTGCTTGAGTCAATGGCTAGGATTTTATTTGATAGGATTGTTTCAAAGGTATAGGGAGGATAACTTTTCAAATGGCATGAACTCCTGTATCAGCCCCCATGTATCATACTTATACCCTTACCCACAGCTTCACATAATTTGTTTAAGTATAGTCTGTGACGCTTTTCACTCACAAACTTCTCTATGAACTGCCCGCACTCGCTCAGCCCACAAACGATTTTGTAACACCAAACATCATGGATTGCAAAGAACAGTCTTACAAGCCCCTCATGTCTGAGGACACCAGAGACTCCGAGTCTCTTGCAGACTCCATATACTCTATCAAAGATCCGAAGCATCACCTTTGGTCGAAGTTGAAATCACGGGCTCAAAGCCTATGGACGGGATATGTGGGCTTTCTCTGGCTTGTTGTGTTAAGTATAGCTTTTGGGTTTGCTTTTTCCGTCTTGCGGGCTCCAAGCGATCAGGATTGTGCGCGGCAATTATCTGTGTGGTGTGAGTATTAATTCTTAACATAAATCAAATATTATTGGCAGAGTGAAGAGCTTACTGAGTTGTATAGCTCCTGCACTTGAAGCTGTTGAGTATATAAAGCTCGACTTTGATGACGCCTTCAATTCAACGAGTATTTACCGTGGTCCACCAACCCCAGAGAGAGAGAAGGCTTGGTTTGACTTGACGTATAGTAAGTATTTCTTTCTGCTGACGCTTTAAGTTATGAATCTGTTGACTAATATACCAAAAGAACATGCAGTTGAGATTCCAGAGGATAAACTGTCTGGTCTGAATCGATCTATAGAGGATAACTTAGAGCGCGTTCCTCCAGAGGTAGGGACTGGTTACGTTGCACTACTTGAGGTATTCCATCAACTACATTGCTTAGTAAGTCTAGCCTTCTTGACCTATAACATCGCCGTAGCTAATACAACATAGAATATGATCCGGATGTACACATGGTGGCAGTCGAGCAATTATGACGAGCCGCCTTTAGGGTTGGCATGGGACCCGCTCAAGAACCGGATACATGTTGATCATTGCATTGAAGCTTTACGGATTTCACTTATGTGTTTTGCTGACGTTACTCCTCTGTTTGTTCGTTTAGGTGGACCAGTGGGCGCAAGGGCAGACTTTGAGACGCATCATAAGTGCAGAGATTTTAGTAAGATAGAGAGTTGGATAGATGAGAACTGGTCAGTTAGGTAGTTGAAGGGCGTATACGCTGTGGCACTTGGTGCGATAGATCGGGATCCTGAATCAATTGACTTATCTGTCTAAATTTACACTAGACCTCATGCTGCCTCACTCGTAGGTTTAAGAGTAATATATCCATGCTATCAGAACCTTCCATGTCCTATTCATCGAGGAAGAATCTTATATTGCTTATGTAGATTGTGGTGTTTCTATCTAGATTACCGTACCGTATAAGTCCTTTCTACCCTATATATTTCTAATATTGCTGTGGGAAGAGAGACTGAAAATTGAAATGGGTCAATGGGAGACGAATGAATCCAGGCCAGCCAGCACAGTCTGCATTGCGGGCAGCAATTCGCCCTGCCGTTAAAAGAAAGGTGGAAACGCCCCCTTTTTAAGACAACCAATTGCATGAACGGTGTCGCCCATCAATTTAAAGGTGCCCTTCTGAACCAAGACTCGGCTTACTAGACTGTTGAATCTTATATACATCATGGGGTAGACATGCAACCGTGAAGCTTTATGAGACAAAGCGATTGCTACATATTTCAACTTGATCGCTTGCCTCACGTAACTGGCTAAAGCTTGCGATGTGATGACTGCATAACACAGATACTATTTGAGCTTTCCTGGCTCTCTTTCATGCTATTATGTTCAGCCTTCCAACACTTTCCTGTAGTGGTCCCACCGCAAGTCTCGCAAGGCTATAAGCGTGAGGGTTGGGCTAAAATGTTAGACCCCATAAGTCCCACGGGAGCTGTTTTCTGGGTCTCGATGCCGTTCTTAAGGTCGTAGTGGTAGGTGGGCGGGTGTCCGATATTGTGGAGCACCTTCTTGAGTCTCTTTCTAAAAGAATGTCGTTTCAACTTTGGAGCCACTGGCCCTGGAGATACCTCTTTTTCCAGAGACCTGACACTAAGTGACTCCGTAACATTGGATTCATTATACATGAAGCATTTCATGTGTGCAGCCTTTTGTGTTGTGAAAAGATATGTCTGAGATGAGGTATCAAGATTGTAGTTGTCAAGTTCTGATATCTGTTGAAGGGACTCTCCTTGCGTTGGAGTAGAATCCCTAGGACACGATTGGGTATGGAGATTCAAGGGAGATAAACAAAGGTATCTGAATTTCGCGATGAACTTCGAAGTTAGACTAACAGGGCTTTGCCGATGCCTTTCTATATGGTCGTACAGAGACCTTATAGAAGACTGACCCGTACGGTGACATTTTAAGACATCCGACATAATGCTGCACGTAAGAACATCTAAACGCTACATCTGACTTAGAGTAACTATACCTATATGATGGTTTGCGCTTGTACGGTTGTTTTATTATTCAAGCAATATCTATATACGTTTTCTAGATAAGTAAACAGCACTGCTGTTGATCAGACGGATAAAACACCTTATTCCTTTCTTTACTCTTTCTCCATTAGGGTTGGTGACAAAACCTACCTTCTAATCTAGTTTCTACCACTTGAACAATAACTATTATCTTAACAGGCTTACTCATGAAACTCATAGTTTACTCTAACCACTTGTGGTTACATGAATCATATAGCCTACTAACTCTTAAAGGCGGCATATCTCAGTTAGTGAGAACTATACGTCTGGAATTGGTATTTAGTGGGGATAACAAGTAGATTGGCTAGGAAAACACTATGTAAAGTTGAGATAAAGTTCGGGGTGTCAACCGACACGCTATGAAACATGACGTGAATTTTATTTCGCCAAGGTAGGAAAACATTAACCTCAGACCTACAGATGGCTCTTCATTCTGGTTATAGCTCAGCTCAGAGCCTGACATATGTAGATAGTTATGTGGATGGGCATACCAATTTTATTAAATTCATAGGCTTCATCCCTGTTACACGCCGTTATCTCGATCCTCAGAATGACTAGCGGTAGCATCTCGATAGGAAATACAAGGGTTTTGGGTTGGTCACTGTAGCGTGGGAATCCGGCAACAAATAGACTCACTGGGAAGCAGCCAGAGTTTGACAAACAAATGCAGAGCAACTGCTTAGCCGGCGTATTAGTAAATTAAAACGGGGGTTTTTATAGCAAACTCTATGAAGTATTCAAGGCCTTTGGGCGTTAGAACTTTGGAATTCTTCAGCTCATCAATCCGATGCTTTTAAGCTCTAGATCTAGTGATGAAAGTTGTGCGCCTCGAACGAGACTTTTGATGGATTCTCGTTAATTTGAAAGTTCCACAGGGCTACGTCTATAGATTGAATCTTGTCAACCTTGTATTTGGCCATTTCCTCCAAAGAAAAAAGGAGCATTGTGTTGTTAGAGCTTTTTGCCAAATTCCCATTTTTCAATCCTTTCCTTTTTACACAGGCATCTCAGTCGCCAACAATGTTCGGTATCACGAAGTACAAGGAGCACTATGCTCGGCTGGAGGATGACAGCGAGACGTCGTCACAGCCAGAAAAAGATAGAATGCCATTGCTATCGTCCATCCATGTAGTCGAATTGGCATGGCGCTCTGTGTGCCTACTTATGTTCATCGGCGGGGCAATAATGATGATAGCTGCGCTAAGGTGGACTCCATCAGACAAGTACTGCGCTTCAAAGCTTAGCATCTGGTGTATGTATTACCTATAGTTCCTAGGCCCAGGTCGTTCTTTATACAATTAGGTACTAAATTATTTCTCTAGCTCCGTTAATCGAAGCTATCGAGTACGAAGAACGCGATTGGGAAAGTGACTTTGAAGTAAGGAACTCAGGCTTCACTGGTCCTCCTACACCAGAAATGGAAGCCAAATGGGATGATATAAGTACTGGTATGATTCACGCGATGTTATAGTAATTACAATTGAAGGGCCAAGACGCTAACATGTCAATAAAGTGCCTGCAGTTACAATACCACCTGAACGTGTTCCACACCTTAATAGAAGTGTTGAGCAAGGGTTATTAGCCGCACCCTCTCCTGCTTTAGGCTACGTTGGCGTAATCGAGGTTTTTCATCACCTCCACTGCATTAATATTTTGCGACAATACATATGGAAGGATTCCTACCCTGAGGGTCTGTTGCCAAACCTTCTAAAGTATAACTCGCCAGAGGTCGCAAGGGAACATACGAATCACTGTATCGAAACGCTACGGCAGGCAATCACATGTAGCAGTGACGTTACTCCATACCTTATATATCAGAAAACCCCTTCTTCTAGACCAGGTCCAAGTCTTCAAGAGGACTTTGGAGCATTCCATAAGTGTAGGCGGTTTGACAAACTATTGGCTTGGGTCAAAGAAAATGGGGTTGACGTCTCATTGAGCGATTTAGACAGTGATTCTGGAAACTGAACAAAGGCTTAAAGTTGAAACCATGGCCATGCTGACAGGACGTGAGGTCAATGGATACGTGGGGAGTTATTCTTTGTGTGTAAATCTTGTTCCAGCCTGTAAATCTTGTTCATAGGTGACTTTTCAACATTAAGTTATCAGCCTACGACCCTGTACTGTGTGTATGTAAAGCTTCTGCCAGCAACGACGTAAATCAGAGTGCTTATGAAGTAATGGAGACGTCGATTGAGTACCTTCTCTTGAAATTTGTATGCTTGTTCATCGAAACTTGTTGCGAGGGAAGTATTGAAAAAGTCGTTGTTCCTTATAGACAAATTTTCTAAGCCCGATAAGTTGGTGATAACTGGGTCACTAGCATGAACTCCCCGTACTGGATACTCGCGATACACCGTTAACCATAAGCGCTGATTGGAATTTGAGAATATACAAAGCTACTTATACAAATAAATTAACTAGTTATGAGCTACAATCTGATATGTAATGTGGAGGCGACAGGGAATTGGGCGGTTAAAATATCATCGCGTATCAGGACTGACGACAACGCCCCCAGGACGATGTACAGCATACACCGAGATCAATGCCACTGTATATCTCGTTTGGATTATGCTTCCCGGTTGGAAACAACCTATGGCAATTTTAACTAGCAAACCTGAATGAGACAGAGCTCTCGGTACTTCTTAGATGGTGTAGCCAAGAGAGATGTCTATAATTCTTGCCCCGTTTTCGTGAGAAGAACGCGTGGAACGCGGCATAGCTGTACGACTTTGAGCTGTTCGTTTGCTTGAGTCTATGAAGGCATTGAAGTCCACCCGGCTGCTAAACGCCTCAAACAACGTGAGCAATCATGCCTACCGTACAAGACATTGTAATAGACCAGAGCTATCACTATCGCCTGAAGGTATCGTAAACTCTGTAGTCAGCCCTGTAGAAGGCACCCGGTGGGTATCATCTCTCAACCTCAAAGTCTGTATACACCCTCGCCTCCCATCCGCCGAGCACGGGAGCAAGCCCCTGTACCAGCTCCCCACCCTCTCGGGTGCCGACCAGCAACCTCACCTCGCTCGCCTCGCAGCCAAGCAACGCCGGCACGTCGCCCGCGCCCTCCTCGCCCTTGGAGAAGTTCATAACGACAAGAGCCCTCCTCCTGCGCGCGGCCCCCTTCCCGCCCACCGGTGCCGGGCTCTCTTTGAGGATCACCCACGTCCGCCCGTTCTCGGGGTCGATCAGCCGGTGCGAACCGTGGATGAAGACGTCGCGGTACCGCTTCCGCAGCCGCAGCAGCTTTCTGTAGAACTCGAGGACCGAGTCTGGGTCGCCCCGCTGCTTGGCGGCGTTGATGGACCCGTAGTCGTCGTGCACCCGCATCCACGGCGTCGCGCCCTCCCTGGTGAAGCCGGCGTTCGGGCCGGCGTCCCACTGGAACGGGATCCTCGAGTGGTCCCTCGCCAGGATGCGCAGCCCGTGCATCGTCTTGTCGACACGCGCGCGGTCGCCGGACGCGACGGCCTCGGAGTAAAAGTTGCCGCTCTCGATGTCCTTGTACTCTTCGATGCCCCAGCCGGCCGGCATGTTCGTCATGCCGATCTCCTGCCCCTGGTACAGGAAGAGCGTGCCGGACATGGTCGCCTGCCACAGCGCGATGGTCTTGGCCGAGGCCCTCCACAGCGCCGGCGTGGAGTCGTCGCCGAACCGCGACACGGCGCGGCCGTTGTCGTGGTTCTCGCAGAAGGCCGTCGCCCACGCGTCGGTGCCCTCGAAGAAGGACTGCCAGGTCGCGGTGTACCCCTTGAGCGTCGACAGGGGGAAGGGCTGGTAGATGTACTTTGCGCCGAAGCCGTTGCCGTTGCCGAGGCGGATGATGGAGAACTCAAAGACCATATCTAGCTCCCGGGCGGCGGCCGAGACGTAAGGGACCACCTGCGACGGGTGCGGCGTCAGGGACAGCTCACCGACGGAGACGGCGTTGTAGGGCGCGAGGACCTTGCGGTTCATCTCGCGGATGAATTCGTGGATGCGCGGACCGTTGCACCACATCTCGGGCGCGGGCTGGTGCGGCGACGCGGGGTCGGTGACGGGCGCGTCGACGAAGTCGGTCCGCTTGGAGTACTTATTGACGGTGTCGATACGGAACCCGTCGACGCCGCGGTCCAGCCAGAACCGCATAGTGTCCTTGTAAATGGCCTCGCGGCAAGAGTCGTTGTCCCAGTTCAGGTCGGGCTGGTCGGGCGCGTACAGGTGCAAGTAGTATTCCTGCGAGTGCTCATCCCACGTCCACGTCGAGCCCGCAAAGTATCCGCGCCAGTTAGTCGGCGGGTGACGCACGCCGTCCTCGTCGTAGCGCGCGGGCTTCCAGATGTACCAGTCGCGTTTGGGGTTGTCCCTGGACGAGCGCGACTGCTTGAACCAGTCGTGCTCGACGGACGTGTGGTTGACAACAAGGTCGAGGATCACCTTCATGCCGCGGCGGTGGCACTCGTCCAGCAAGGTGTCGACATCTTCGACGGTACCGTATGGGGCGTAGATCTTCTGGTAGTCGGAGACGTCGTAGCCCATGTCCGCCTGAGGGCTTTCGAAGATGGGGGAGATCCAGACGACGTCCACACCGAGATCGTAGAGGTAGTCGATCTCGCCGATGAGGCCGGGCAGGTCACCCCAGCCGTCACCGTCCGAGTCCTTGAAGCTGGCGGGATAGACTTGGTAAAAGGTTGCGTCCTTCCACCATGGCTGCTTGCCCACCCATTGGTTCTCGTCGTCCCAGACAGGAGATGCCATGGTGACGGAGGTGTGTTATCGAGAGACTTCAGGTCCCGGCTGTCTCTCTCTCTGTCTTCTCTCCCTTCCTGTCTCTGTATCCCTCACTCGCTGTTTGGCAGTCGCAGTGGTGGTGGCTTGGTCAAATCAGGTGGGTGAGAGGGAGTGCCATCAACACAGACGAGGAACGGGGTGGCGCAAGAAAATCAAAAAGAGGAAAAGACAAAATCAAAGAATCCGCAACCAAGGAGGCGAAATTCAGAAGCACCAAGAACGATTCGCATTTTGACCATGCGGCGGACGGGCTGGGCTGCGTGGGAATCTGTGAATGGTCGTGATCAGCAGCTGGTGCAGAATTTGGCGTGACAACATGACTTGCAGACGGAGGGGAACACCACAGTCACTCCCCCGGCACGTTTCCGGGGTGGTTCTACAGAAATGCAACCAATGCCGCCCGCTCTACGACGGCAGTCTTTACTAGGCTTGGAATAACGTCTCAATCAACTGCACCCCCATACGGAGTTGTGCATCGTCCCGTCATGTTCCCCGTCCTCCCGTCGGCGGAGAGTCCGATGAGATAGAGCATAGGAATCCCCCGCATTTCGGTTGCTTTCCCCCTCTTTGACCATCCCCCGCCCCCTCCCTCGAACTCTCCACGCCGTCTTGCCTTCATGTTGAAGAAGGGGCGGGTTTCGCAGGCGAAGAAGCAGAGATGTGCGGTGTCGTGTTGATGGCTCTCGGCTGCTTTCTTGGGTTTTCTTGAATTCTTTTTTTAATTTTTAATTTTTACTTTCTGCAAGTGTTCCCACGATCCGGGGCCGACACTAAAATAGATATCGCAGAAAACACCTGTGATGACGGGTTAAAGCTATTCAGTATTAAAGAATGAACAAAAGGCGGAGACTCCGCCTCCCCTGTCGTATCGAAGAAAAGGAAATCGAAAACAGACCGATTCGGGACTCGGAGCTGCTCCGCTAGACTCCGCCTCCCGCCGGTGTCATGCTTCCCGGAGGATCCAGCCACTTCACGCCCGCCGACCAATCAGGCCCGACCCGCATCGGGGACAGGAAAAAGAAGAGAAAGGAAAATAGAATAAATTAAAACAAGTGGTGATGGGCTTAGGGCCCCAAGTCTGCAGAACTGATGGGACCAGGTGGGAACTGATTGGTGTGGTATGGTGGTCTTGGCTCCGGGGGAAAGCTGGACAGATAGATAGCTGCACCCGCCGTCCACCCGCGCGGAGCCCGGCTCGGGAAGCCCAAGCGAGGGATCCGTCCATCTAGGTACGATGGGAATAGCGTCATGCGTGTCATCTTTCACCTGTGGGGAGTCTCTTGCTGGCGCCTCGTGCGAGATCCTCCAAATTGGGTTCCGGCTGCATCCTTGGCACGCATCCGCGGGCATGGCCACCAGTTCAGCTTTGAGTGAACCCTCCTCGTCGCCTTCCGATCGAGACCCCCCCCCCCCCCCCACCTCATCTCTCTCCATGCCCTACGCTGTGAAGGCAGTCTGGTGAGGCCGGTACTGTCTCCCGCAGCAGAGTTTGGGCGTGTTCTGACTGCCCACAGACCGACCCAATCCCGTGCTACACTAGGTAAACTAGTAAAACTAGTAAGCTTACCCCCCGCCATAAACCCTCCTTGGTTTCGCCACAGGAAAATCCCCCGTGGGAGTTGAGGGAAAACCACTCGAGTCGGCAGACGACACCCCGATGTTTGCTTCGTCAGGTCATTGAATTCGGGTGTGGAACAATGGATGCTTGGCTCCAGAAGCCCACCACCACCCCGAGCTTCTCTTGGTGGTTACACACGCAGCTCTCTGTCTACCAGCAAACTCGGGGTTCAACACGACGCTTACGCCGCATGTCACTTCCTCCTGGGTATGCTACACACATAAACTCGCGCCAGTCCCCCATCCTATCCCGTCCTGGCCCGAACTTGTCTGTTTCCTTCACGGGAGCTTGGGGAGAGTTACGCACGGCAAGCCTCGGCGCTTCTCCCGTTGCTCTAGCACCACGACCTAGGGTTTTCATTCTATTTTATAGTCCTACTGCTTATTTCTTCCCCACTCGCCCTCGGCTATTGATACTACCACATAAGAACCACGTAGCCGCTACGGCCCCTCAGTTAGATGCCCATGCCCGAGCCAACGCCCCCCGTCTCCGTCCGCGGGAACAAGGAGACGGGCATCCACCACCGTGCCGTCCACGACATCGCCGCCGAGGCCGCCGAGGCCGCCCGGGCCGAGCACCGGATGACGCTCCTCGAGGCCGTCAGGACCTACCCCAAGGCGATCGGCTGGTCCGTCCTGCTATCCTCGACCCTCGTCATGGAGGGCTACGACCTCGCCCTACTGGGCAACCTGTACTCCTCGGCCGTCTTCAACGACAAGTACGGCGCCTGGAGCGAGGCGCGGGGCCGCCGCGTCGTCTCGGCCGCCTGGCAGTCGGGCCTGTCCAACGGCGCGCGCGCGGGTGAGGTCCTCGGGCTCGTCCTCGCCGGCTGGGCCGCCGACCGCTACGGTTACCGGCTCACGACCATGGGCTTCCTCGTGCTGATGATCGCCTTCATCTTCGTGCTGTTCTTCGCCCCCAACGTCCAGATCCTGGTGCTCGGGGAGGTCCTCTGCGGTGAGTCCGCGCCCCACCTTCCCCCCCTCCAGGAAATCTGAGCTCATCTCGCGGGGGCGGGGGGAATGGGGGGTTCGGCGATGAGTTCTCGAATTAGCTGACAGAGGTGGCCGCAGGAATCCCATGGGGTGCTTTCCAGAGCGTCACGCCGGCCTACGCCTCGGAGGTCGCCCCGGTCGTCCTCAGGCCCTACCTCACCACCTTTATCAACATGTGCTGGGTACGTTCCCCCCACAAAAAACATGACGGAGAACCCGGGGGTTGCTCTCGCAAAGATGCGTCGACAAGTCTGACAAGAAAGCCCAGGTCATTGGTCAATTCTTCTCAGCCGCCGTCAACAAGGGCTCGTACCACCACAAGGACGAGTGGGCCTACAGGATCCCCTTTGGAGTGCAATGGGTCTGGCCCGTCCCCATTCTCGTCGGCCTCTTCTTCGCCCCCGAGTAAGGCCCCGTCACCCTTGACTTCTTGGGACTCCGCCCAAATGGGATTCGGATGTGAACCCCCCCCCAGATATGCTAACCACCGACAGGTCCCCCTGGTGGTACGTCCGGCACAACGACAAGGCCGCCGCCAAGCGCGCCCTCCTCCGCCTCACGTCGCGCAACCAGCCCAACTTCAACCCGGACGAGACCATCGCCATGATCGAGCACACGGACGAGATGGAGAGGCGCGCCAAGGAGGGCGTCACTTACCGGGACTGCTTCCGCGGCGTCGATTTGCGCCGGACCGAAGTTGTCGTCGGCGTCTGGCTCGTCCAGACGCTCGGCGGCCAGAACCTCATGGGCTACTTCGCCTACTTCCTCACCCAAGCCGGCATGGACCCCGGCAACTCCTTCAGCCTCTCCATGGGGCAGTACGCCCTCGGCATGGTCGGCACCGCCGGGTCCTGGTTCCTCATGCACCGCGTCGGCCGCCGCGCCATCCACTTCTCCGGCCTGTGCGCCCAGTGCGCCCTGCTGCTCGTCGTCGGAGGCCTCTCCTTCTCCAGTTCCAATGCCTCCGTCTGGGCCATCGGCGCCGTGCTCGTCCTCTTCACCTTCGTCTACGACTTCACCGTCGGGCCCGTCACCTACTCCCTCGTCTCGGAGTTGTCGTCGACCCGCCTCAAGAACAAGACGATTGTCCTCGCCCGCGCCGCCTACAACGCAAGCAACATATTCGTCAACGTCGTGACCAACTACCAGCTCTCCTCGACCGCTTGGGACTGGGGCGCCCGCACCGCCTTGTTCTGGGCCGGCACCTGCCTGCTGTCGTCCGTCTGGGTTTACTTCCGCGTGCCCGAGCCCAAGGATCGCACGTACGCGGAGCTGGACATGCTCTTCGAGCACGGCGTCTCGGCCAGGAAGTTCGCCGGCACCGAGATCGACCCGTACACGCGGGAGCTCGGCGGCGAGAAGAAGTTGGCAGAGGACCACTGACGGCGTTTTGCGCTTATGCGCCCGCAGGGAAGTGGGAATGGGGTTTATGTAACCCAGTGGGATACCCGTGGGGGAAAAAGAAGAAGAAAGAAAAAATAACAACTGGAGTAATTATACCGCTAGATATAGTATCAGCGTGAAGTCGAATCATTTATGTGTGTTGAAAAACCCCGACCTCGGTTTTGAGATCTTCCTTCTTCTCCCGTCTTTTGATTTGTACCGTCTCTCTTGATGATGACCCGCGTTCACATGGGCTGACGCAGCGGCCCCTGGCCGACGACGGCCATGCCCGGGACGGCCTGCTGTATGTGCTTGTCCAGGAGGTCGCCATAGATGGAGTTGCCGCCCGGCAGCCGCGTGATGAGGCGCCGCATGTAGTCGAGGTCCTCGCCCGGGCCGCCGCCGCCGCCGTGCGGGCCCGACGGCATGATGGGCACGCGGGCGAGGACGTCGACGGCGGCCGAGGCGATGTCGAAGAGCTTCTCGGTGAGACCGACGCCGTGAACCCTGATGCTGTCGATGGGCAGGTCCCGCGTCGACAGGACGAGGTCCCTGGCGACCTCGAGCGGGTAGCGGTACGTCATGCTCGCGCGGGCCGACTGCTCGGCCAGGTAGCCGAAGCGCAGGCGGAGCTGCCACAGGATGATGCGCAGCCACAGCTGCGTCACGCGCAGGTTCGCCTTCTGCGTGTCCTTGAGGTCCGAGGATGACGGCCGCAGCGCCGCGTTGACGGCGGCCTCGACGTGCGTCAGCGCCGCGTCGGACGGCGGCGTGGCCACCTTTTCCTGGTTCAGCAGCGCGATGAAGGACGTGTCGAGCGGGCTGAAGAGCGCCGCCAGGCTCCAGAAGCCGGACAGCGCCGGGTCGTCGTCGTCCATGGCCGGCGACTCGGCCGTGATCTGCAGCGTCACTGGCCGCCGGTAGCGGATCCCGTGCGACCGCTCCGACACGAGGAGCACCCAGAACAGCCGGTCGGCCAGGCGGCGCGGCGCGGCCTCGGTGTTGAGCCGCAGCAGCAGGAACAGTGTCGTGGCCTCCCTCAGGAACAGGAAGGCCTGGCTGTGGTGGAAGAGGGCCGAGTGGCAGGCGTACAGGAAGAAGGTGAGGAGGCACTGCTCAAAGCTCGGGTTCGACCGGCGCGTCAAGTTGCGGTGGGCCGCGAGGGCCTCGTCGAAAAGCGCGCGGCCGTGCAGGGCGTTCTTCTCCGGGATCAGCCCCCGCTGCCACAGGCTCTCAGGCTCCTCGACCTGGAGCAGAACCAGGGCGCAGAGGGCGGCCAGGAGGCAGTGGGCCTCCATGCCGGGCTCGGAGGGCCCCGCGACGGCCTTGAGGTGGGTGACGTAGTCGGGCGTCAGGATGGGGATGGTGGGGTTCAGGCGGGCGAAGAAGCGGTCGACGCAGTAGTCCATGACGCGGGCGGGGAGGAGGTCGGCGATGTGCTGGATGGCCTCGCGCGACACGTGGGCGAAGGCGTGGGAGCCGTCCGACACCCAGGCGAGGGCTACGGGGCCGGGCGGGCCGAGACAGTGATCGGCCAGGCCGGCGTCGACGCAGCGCTTGCAAGGGCGGTACTCGTTGCACGCGCGGCGGAGGTTCTTGCACCGGGCGCAGGCGCGCGAGACCTGCGCCCGTTTAGGCCTCGAGCCGGAGGAGGATGATGACGACGGCTTGCCGCTGTGAGCCGGGTCGTGGTCGTGTTCGTGGTCGTGTTCGTGGTCGTGTTCGTGTTCGTGGTCGTGGCCGTAGCCGGCGCCGGAGTCCTGTGCGTCCCCGCTGAGTCCGTGCCGCTTACCGAGTCGGGAGCTGCTGGCCGGGGATATGGAGGAGGGACTAGCTGCGGGGGGAGACACCATCATCTGAATCATTTCGAGGCCTCATGGTTCCAGTCGTGGTTGCAGAGGGAGGGAAGGGCGGCTGCGAATGGCGGGCGTCTTGTATTGGGTTGGTTTTGTCATGTGTGTGTTGGTGAGGTCTGTCTGACTGTCTGTCTTTGGAGTGAGTGAAGCCCGAACGACTGAGTCCTTTGCCGCCCCCGGAAAGACGGGGAAGACATTAGCCGGGGGAACTACCTACCTAGGTAGGTAGGTAGGTAGGTATTACTGTAAGGTACCTAGGTAGGTAACAGTACAACTCTGGCAGTTCATTTGCGAGTCACGTGTTACCCCGCTTAATCATCGTGTCGTGTCCCAGGGGGGGAGAGAACGTGGAATGACCCGTCATTGGACAAACATATGTATTGCGTGACGTGAGGCCAAAAATGTGTTATCTAACCTGCTGGACAACCTGATGGAACAATGCAAAGGGACCCGGGTACCGGTAGGAGGGACGGACCGAAAACCCGGGATATGTATAGTATCATTCCGAGAACAGGAGAAGAAGAGAAGAGCTCGTATCGTAGTAGACCGACCGCTGGACCTGGTGTAGGCGGCGGCGGTTCGAAGTGTGTTTTGTTCGTTGGTATAAATAGGTAGATAAACAAAGTCTGAGAGGCCACCCTCCCCCTCCCCACCAACGCCGTCGCTATGCACCCCGGATTTGATCGGTATCCCCATCCCCTCCCTCCCCCACCACCACCTTGTGGGGAAAATTTACTTTTGACGCATGTTCTTGGGCTTGCGCTTCTTGAACACCACGGCCGGCGCTACGGCCTTGTCTTGGTCCTCCTTCTTCACCGCGTCCTCGTCCAGTGCAGGCGCGTCTAGGCCTTTGCCGGCGCCATCCTCGGTAGGTTCCCTCTTGATCGAAGGGACGTCCGGTTCGGTTCCGGGCGCAGCATCCCTCGCGCCCTCTTCTGTCTTGACCCGGCCCTCCGTGACGCCCTCTTCCGCATTATCGAGGTCCGTCGTCCCGGCGAGTTTCTCCTCTTCCTTCACCGTCGGTGCCTTCTCCTCCCCCTCCTCCTCCTCCTCCTCCTTCTTCTTCACCTGCCGCAGAAGCGTGCTGCTGCCGAGCAGCGCGTCGAGGTCCGCGTCTTCCTCCGGCATCGTCTTGGTGCCGCCCCATCTTCTCGGCTTCTTGAACAGGCCGCGGACGGCCTCCTCCTCCTCCTTCTCCTCCTCCGTCTGCTCGCGCTTCCGCACCCCAACCGCTTTGGCCTCGACCGGCTTCTCCCGCCGCGCGTCGTCGTCGTCGTCGTCAATGACCTTTGTCGCCGTCACCGTCCACTCGCCCGCCATCGCCATGTCGCCCCGGAACTCGGTCGGCACCGACACGCCCATGGCCGCGAGCTGTTCTATCTGCTGCTTCCGCTGCGCCTCGGTCGACGACCCCGCCGCCGCGCCCGACCCGGGCCTCGCGTACGACGGCGGCCCGGAGAAGGACGACGCCGAGGACCCCGGCGCGATGCCCTTCAGCCGCTCCACCTCGCGCTTCGCCCGCTCCTTCTCGCGCTCCTCCTGCTCATGGCCGCGGTGCAGGTCGCGCAGGAACCGCTTGAGCGCGCCCTGGTGCTTCCCGGTCGCCTCGTGGTTCTGTCGCTCGAGCTTCGTGTCGCGCACGTAGATGCTGCAGTGCTTGCACCAGTATTTCGGCGTTGACTTCCAGTATTCCGACATTTTCGATGGGTTGGGTAGGTAGGACGGTCGCTTCGTGAGTTGGGGGACGAACCAAGGCAGGTGAAGATGGATGGCGTTTGCCAGCCCAGACCATGTCACTGTTCCTTCGTAGGTGCTGGAATTTCGAGGTTCGACGCAGGCGGCGCGTGCCTCTGCACGGAAGATCTCCGGTTAAATCGACCTAAGATACGTACCCATCTTAGACTAGTGATCTTATCAGATATTTGGGTAGGTACCTACCCAAGGTAGTCTACTAAGGATGGTCTTGCCGTTTTTGTCACTATCGCAGTCGCATTCCGTCCCGTCAGGCCCTGCGCCGCCTTCCCGTCAACTGCCGGACGCCCGCCCGTTTGCCGTCCCATGAAGAATGACACGCTCTCCTCTCAAAAACAAAACTGACTCGTCCGCGCTAGCACGCTTGAGACACATTCACTCGAATCATCATCACGAAGCTACTTTCCTGCTGGTATTGACTAGTTGTTCTATTTGGTACTTAATTACCGGGGGTGGGGGGGTGGAATATGTATCGTGTTGCAAATCCTGCAAACCATTTGTGTCTTCCCCATGTCTTCGCGCCAGCGAGACATTAAAAAAAGAATTGTTTCCCTTTTTTTTGTCATCATCCATTAAAAAGTTGCCGTTTGCCCAGGCAAAAAAGGCTGTGTTGTGTGTGTGAGAAGTCGCGCGCACGCTGTGCTGCGTATTAAACCCTCCTTCCCCATCTCTTCTTCTCTCCCAGACCGATCAAAAAAGAAAAAAAAGTATCTTCCAAAGCTGCAAGCAATGAATGCCCCCCCTCCCTTTAAATCATGTACAGAGCCGCCGAGAGCATGACGACGAGCGCCAGGCATGAGGCCGGGGCGAGGCTCAGACCCCCCGCGACGATGGGAACCACCGGGACAGGCGCGCCGCCGGGACCCGTCTGTCCGGGCCGCACCGGGGCGGGCGCGGTGCCCGGCGGGTTCTTGGATTTCGTCGCGTTGTTCGCGGGGACCGAGAACGGAGGGGTCGTCTTGGCCGGCGGGGCGGGGGTCGTCATGGCCGGCATGGTGGCATTCGGCTTGCCGGTGACGGGCGGGAGCTTGCCGCAGAGAGAGGTGTGCGCCTGGATCTGCCCGTCGCCGATCTGGCAGACGGGAAGGGGGACCGTAGTGGCGACCACTTGCGGCGGGCCGTTCCCGAGGTAAGTGACCTGGGCCGGCGCGACCATGAGCTTTCCGTCTTGCTTGCCGCTGTTATCGAACGCGGGGGCGTCCTTGCCGCATGGCAGGATCGCGAGGTGGATGGGCGAGCACTGCTCGGCCCAGTAACGGTCGTACAAGTTCCAGAAGTTACCCGACAGGCAGCGGTAGAAAGTGGTGGACCCGCCGAGAGCGAGAGAGCCGTTGGTGCAGACGGAGAAGCCAGTAGTGTAGATGACGCCGGCCTGAGGGGGTCCGTCGAACTGGAACTGAAAGTTGGAGACGATCGAGCCGATGCGGCCTTTGGAGTCGGTCAACACGCCGTCCTTGAGCGTCATGTCGAGCGAACCCTCGGCGTTGCAAGAGCCTCTCTTCTGCAAGGTTTGTCAGTCAGTCTCCTCTACGTGTGGCAGTGGGGGCGGCGAGGCTCACGTTGAGGCTTTGCGTGCCGAGCTCGACGACAGCCATGCCAAAGTTGCCTTCGAAGTTGCTCTGGCACGAGGACGGGGGGCCATCCTTGGGAGCCAGGAGAGGAATGGGCGAGTTCTGGGGCATGGCCAAGGCCACGCCGGCCATAGTGTAGGCAATCAGCGCGGAGAGACGCATTGTGACTGACTGTTGAGACTGCGAATTAGCAAAGCGTTTTCTGGGATCGAAGATGACGAGTGATCATAAGGGTCGGCAACTACGCGACTGATAAGGTGGAAGCGATACGGTGTTGGCGAGGTAGACGCGAAAAGAAACGAGCGAAAGAATTGCTGCCCAGCCCACTCCAAATAGAGATGAGCCAGAAGGAATAACCACGTACCTGAAGTCTGCTTGGCGGTTTGTAATCGGCGGCAAGGTTGGCTGTGGAAGCCTTGACGATGATGATCTGGCGATTGTTCAAGACGACGTCGGTCCGACGTGCCAAGGACCAAGTGTTGCTGTGGTCGTGAAGAAACTTCCCCTTCTTCTTATTCTTCCTTTTTCAGACCTTCAGTGACCCAGACTTCTTGGTTTCTCCCAAACTCCAAACGCTGGTGGTTTGTGTATCCTCAAGAACACGGCCGACTCGGTTCGTCCAACTATGGCCTCGTTGAATAATCAAACAGAAACCTCCTGGGTCCGGTGTCGTTCGTGTAGGATCGATCAAGCACGCAGTGCGAATGACGATACCGAATGGCGGAAGGAGGATTTATATTCCCTTGTTAGTAATTACCGCGCGGTGTGTGTGAGTTGTGAGTGAGGTGACTGTCAACTCCAGCTCCTTTCCAGCATCAAAAGACGAGAGAACGAAAAGAATAGGTGGCGAAGCGATGGCGAGGGAAACGCGCCAGCCTTATGACGGAGATTATAGGCAGGGCAGGGATGGGACAGCGGTCGAATCTTCAGAGCGGGAAAAGGGGGGAAAGGGTGGGCAAGAATGAGGAAGAATCGGGGTCTGGTGCTTCATATAGCAAAACAAGGCTGTGTTGCGAGTTATTTCCTGGCAGTGGGAGGTAGGGTGCGAGATAAGCTTCAGCCGTCTTGGGGTGGGTTCGATGGGTTGCGCTTCTCTGATGTCCTAGGTAGAACGGGGAGTTTTCTAGACCGAATAAGCTACGTACGGGGTTTACAGTTGAACCAAAGCACACCGGCCGTTGCATGTTTGCCAAGGGAACAGACATTTGTGCGTGTTTGTTGTCATATTGTGCAAGCAAAAGACATACAGACAGGCTACCCAGGTATGCTTGCAAACATAAACCCATGGACAAAGCAGGTCTCTGCAGGTAGGTAGGTACTTCTGCGCTTGGATGTCATATCCGAGGCCAGAAGAAAAAAAAAGTAATGCGACAACCCACCCCTCTCTCACTCTCTCACTCTCTCTGACAATCCGTCAATGAACCTGAGTGTTGGATGAGTGGACTGATGATTGGGAGGATTACTGATGGGTAAAGCACAGGGGTCTGTTAAGGAGGTCGCATCAGGGCTGGGCGGCTCGGCTGGGCTGGAGACAAGCTTCAGCCGGGACCAGGGTTGGAGACATGATCCACGGCGACCACTCGTGTAGCCAGGTAGGTTATTCTTCGTAGTAGTGTGTGCTATGTATGGACAGTGCTTGTGCAGAGCCACAACGTCAAATCCGTGGACTGCATGTTTTGCCGGCTGTTGGCATGTCAGAGGTAAGTAGGTAGTGTACAGCACAAGTGACTTTTCGACGCTGCCAACGCAACAGATTGTAAGCTTCCCTTCGAGTCATGGTGAAGCGTGTGCACTTTGCATACTCTAGAACCTATCATCTACTTGGATAAACACGGGAGACGAGCCGGGCACTCACCACTACCTACTAGAGGCTTTTCGTGCCTCTACGGATACTCTTTGCCCATTCCGCAAGCCCTCCCTCTCTGTTCTGCACATATTCGTACGCTTACTACCTAGTACGGATACTCTGGGCAGCCGAGATGTGTGCACAAGTCTGCGAGGGGGCCACCCACCCCACTTGTTAGATGTCGCAACAGGCGGCACAGTCGATGACTGGGAACACAAGGATACCATACCTAGGTAGGTAGAAGTGGTAGACCACCCACCCGCCCTGTCTGGTGCTGAGACAGGGAGGGCTCTTGCGCAGCCACGCCACGCCACGCGCTGGGGGAGGTTCCTGGGAAGTTGGGTCCGAAAACCTGTCTTGAATGTGGGGTTGGGTGGGACGGGAGCTGCTGCTGCTGATCAGGCACGGCCGGCTGTCACGGCCAATGGGCTGAGTAAAATGGGAGGAGCAGCGCACTGCGTGGAGTGAGTGCTGGATTCGTCAGGCTTATTTCGCGAAATGCTTCCCATGTGGCTATAACGCCGGTTCTTGCGTGAGCGTCGTACTGTATCTGGGAACGTCGACTTTCGGTGGCGCTGGGGATAGGTAAGCGACGGCGGAGGCCTGGAAGGGTCTTCCAGGGGTTGCCAGGTTCTGCGGAAGCCGACAGTGGAGTCCGTCTCTACAACCAAACCGTGTGCCTGTCTTGGATTGCCGTATCATGGTCCTCGGTCCGGCGGTGAGGGGTCGTTAACAAAAGGGGTAAACCGGGGTGTCCACGACTGTTGCTGGAAGGGGAGTCGGAAGCGGTACCTACTCAGTACACACAAAAAAACGTGTTGACGGGAAGTTGGGGATTGGTTGAAGACGTGGTCGGATGGTGTGGCATCAATAATCCATTGAGACCACGAGACATGGCAGCCTGCCCTCCCTCCCTCCTTGGCTGAGGCTCGAAAATTAGTTTAAGTTCGGCGAGATCGCCCAGAGGGAACGTGCCCCTGGCTCGGAAGAAGCAAAAAGGAGCCAATGTTTCTCTGAGGCAGCTTTGGTTCAAAGACAGCCTTCGACAAACCCAGACGATCATGTTTCTCTTGCTTTGTGAGTTGGCGTTGTTTGGTTGCCAGCCAGGCATCCAGTCAGTCCTACCGTGGCTTAGGGTGTGCCACCGGAGTCTTTTTTCCTCCTTCGTTTCTGTTTTGCAAGTGTCTGGTGCAGAAATTCAAACAAGTCGGAAGGTTTCGTCAGCAGTGGGAAACGTAGTCCAGGATGTCCGTTGTCGAGGCAAACATGAAGTGCTGTCAACCCAGTCCGCCACGAATAAGTGCACTCGACCCGGGGTTGTCTTGATTTCGGTATGACCAACGGGACAAAGGACGACGACTCGCCGGCTTCGCTTCCAGGTCGGAAACGTTCGTTGCACGTCGTCGTCGTCTCCAGGCAGACCACGCCGGCCACACCGGCGGCACGGCGTCGATTCAGATTCGGATTTGAGATTCATCCAGCTTCAAGGGCGCACAAGCTTGCTTGCTTGTCCCACCCACGTTCGTTCTTTCTTGGCGACATCGGTGGGCCGAGAATCTAGGTACGAAGTATCGGGCTGGCAGCAAGATCCATCCATCCATCGTGCGGAGTCTGGGGCATCGAGTGTCATTTGGTCGGGTGATGATGGCGTGTGTCGGCCAAGCTGGTCTCTATGATATCATCGTCCAAGTACCGGTGAGCCTCCTCATCTGACGATATCTTCCAGCCGACATCTTTTTACCGATTCGTCGCCCGAATAGTGAGCGGGGGGAGAATAGATCGGACGCCTGGGCATGGGCTCGACAGGAGAGGGGAGGAGGTACGACGATGTTCGCTGGTTAGAGGCCGAAAGAATACATGCTGAGTAGGTAAGTCCCCGGGCCCATATGGTACGTATACCTACCTGTGGGTACCTACCTAGGTACGTACGTAAGCAACCACCTTACAGGGAAGGGAAGGCGGGCCCTTCGAGCAGCTCGCTAGAGCGCCAAGCCGAGCCGCCCTGCATTAGCACGGCCCATCCAGTATCAGATCAGAGAGCTTGTGTGTGTGTGGACTACGCACCTACAGTGGCTCAGTCGCCCTACATAGTACCTACTTCGTCCCCTGACTGCCCCCCACCGTGGCGCCATCAAACCCTCTTGGAACCGGACCGTAATGACGGGATACACTCCGCCAGCTGGCTGTCAAGGCTTGCAATTGCGGCAGCGCGGCAGTGCGGGAAGCTTGCAAAGCTTCTCTGTGGCACAGGTAGGTAGGTACCTAGGTAGGTAGTCCGTCGCATCAAACCTTTTGTTTTCTTTGTTTTGCACCGACGTTACGTATGGTGGGTGTACTGAGTACCTAGGTATGTAGAAAGGGAGAGTGACGATCCCGCCAAGGGAGCAGCCGGTAGAACCGACAAGTCCAAAGCGGATCCTACTGTCTGTCAACCCCGACCAAACAAATTTCTGTGTGGTGTGCCAATGTATATCGTACATACATACATACATCCATACATACATACATACACATAAACACATACGTGAATGTCGACCCAGGTGGTATGCTCGCGTCGCCTCCCTCGCCGACCTCGCCGAGGCTGCAAAACGCACTTTGGCTGGTGGCACTGGATCGTGGCTTGCTCCCCTTACCTGCATGATGTAGGTATTCGTATTGCAGGGGCATGTGGCCGGAAACAAGCAGGTCCAGCGAGACCCGTGTCTGGCCTTTCCTTCATCCGCCAATGCCGAGCCGTTGCTGCTGAGCTGCCTCCGTCTCATCTCGAGGGTCCCAGCGGCGGGAACAGACGGGAACTCATGTTGGCTGAGCTAATAACAGATGGGATTGCGGGGAGATATCAATGTGCCTCCCTGCATGAAAGAGTCCATGTTAAGATGAATGCATTTGGCTCTGGGCAAACAGACCAAGTGTCCGAGCGAGGCGGATGGGCCTGTCGACAGCCCGCCCGTTGGCGCTGGTCACAGATCACAACATAATCGCTGAGCAGTTGCCGGTGCCCTTCCCGCTTTCTCCCATCTTTTAATATTGCAACTTGGTAGTTGAAGCCGACTTGCAGAGGGTCAAGTTTGTGGGTAATGGGTGGAGGAAATATGAGACTGAAAGGGTAGTAGGGAACGAGATGGAGGATGTAGAGGCTACAGAGGGTCGAGATGGCCCTCGACGGCCTTTGCCATCTTCCGAAAAATAATGCAGCCGCAAAGACTATAGTCATGGCCATTCTCCCAAGCCCATATTGCTGGAGGACCTGGATGTCTGGGTCAAACCGGAATCGCAAAGGCAGAAAGACCAGGCTGCAGGTAGAGCTTCCTACAGGTCGAGCCAGTTCCCCTTCCTGCCCTCGAAATATTCATTGGTTAGATAAGAGCCCAGCACTTCGTAGAAGCTGTGAATGTTTGACATCGGATGGAATCCCAGCACTTCGTCGAAGCTGTGAATGTTTGACATCAGATAAAAGCCCGTTAAAGCCGACTTGCAGAGGGTCAAGTCTGTGAGTAATAGGTAGAGGAAATATAAGACTAAAAGGCAGCCCTTCTCGGTCACTTGCTCTTTCTGTTACAGCCAAGCAATCTAACCTTTCGTTAGTTGGATCACTCGCCTCTTCACCTCCTACCATAAATAAATAATGGCTTCTCCTCCTTTTCTGGAGTCTCACTCCTTCCGTTACGGCTTCGCCTCCACTCTAGTCGCTCGCGCCGGATAACTTTAAATATCTAGCGGTCAACAGAGGGCAGCAGAGGGCAGCAGAGGGTAGATGTCAACAGAGAGCAACAGAGGGTAGGTAGGTGATAAAAGGCGTCGTCGCTCGGCTCCGTGAGTTTCGCTGAAGGGCCCTTTCTACTATTTTTCAGCGTCAAACGTGGCTTGTACCCCCACCTCTAAGCTCTGAGCGACGAAGTAGTAGAGGCAGCAGCGGGCGGGCTAGTCGCCTCCCCGTCCCGCCCGAGATCCCCACTGTCGGCCTTGCTGGTCAATTCGTAGATTACTGAGGTGGTAAGAGAGACAAATGGGATATACATGCACCAGACGAACGGGAGAGAAGGACCTGGAGACAGCTTTATCTTCAGCCCTTTCAGTCTTATATTTCCTCCACCCATTACTCACAAACTTGACCCTCTGCAAGTCGGCTTCAACTACCGAGTTACAATCTTCGGCCCTTTCAGTCTCATATTTCCTCCGCCCATTACTCATAAACTTAACCCTCTACATGCCCAAGCCTATATTAATGGAGGACCTGGACGTCTGGGTCAAACCGGAATTGCGAAGGCAGACAGACCAGGCCATCTCGACCCTCCGTAGCCACATCCTCCAGATCACCGTACCCTCCAAGGAGCGCCCCCAGGAGATACAGCTCACCACCAACTTTAAGAACTTGCTGCGTCTTGCTCTTGAGGGCGGCGGTAAGAGAGGGGAACTGATGCTGGCTGAGCTGATGAAATATCGGGTTTACCAGCTCTGCGAGAGACTCTCCAGGAGGCAGTCTTGGGTCAAATATCACACGGGTTGAGACTAAACCAAATGGAATGCTCTTGAATTGGCTGAAATCGACTTGTGCTTTTAAATGACCAAAGACGCATGCAACTATGAAGAGTAATGGAGCTCTATCCGACTGCAATGCAAATCTCTTCTTTACCACGTCGTCGTCCGTAAACCTCACCAGATGCAACGTGCCCTGAGCCCCCTGGCTTACATGATGACCTCGTTTGCAACGTCCTAAGGGAGAGTCAGTGCCGGGAATCGTGGCCGGGAACGGAGGAGAACCCACTCTCTTCAACTCCTTAAAGGGCAGGCAGACACAGTTTTGCACACGGATCTCATCACCAACGCCGCAGTCCTTGCCCAGAATCGTGATGCTCTGGACCTTGACGCCGTTCTTGATGATGCTCGTCGTGTGGCTGCCGACAGGGGTGGGCGTGCCCTCGACACGCGCCCAGGCGCCGACGCGGCTGCCCCATCCGATGATGGAGTAGAGGACGCACGAGTCGTGCTTGATTTCCGAGTCTTCGAGGACGACGGCCTCCTTGATGCGGGCACCGGGACCGACGTGAACGCGGGGTCCGATGGACACGTTGGGGCCCAGCTTGGCGGTGGGGTCGACGTGGGCAGTGGGGTGGATGAAGACGGGAGGGATGATGTTGGCGCTGGGCTGGGCGAGCTCCTTGGAGCCCGTCTGCCAGGCCTTTTGGAGGTAGAGGGCGTTGGCAGGAACGGCGGAGCCGGCCGTCTTGATCTGGCGCCAGAAGTCCTTGGTCTCGTAGACGAAGAAGGACTTTGTATCGGCGAAGTCACTGAGGATGTCCTGCTCGAGGCGGATGACCTGGTTCTTGCGCTCCTCGTCGTCGTCGGCCATTATGAAGCTGTTCTCGAGGTTCTCGGAGCTCGGGTAGGAGACGAGGCGCGAAGGGCGGTCGGTGCGGCGCTTGATGGCGGTCTTGATGGAGGGAAAGATGGCGTCGGTGGAGAAGAGGTAGACACCGCAGTTGATGAGGTTGCTGATTTGCGACTCGGGCTTCTCGACGTAGTGGAGGACGCGACGGGTGTGGGCGTCGCTGACGATGCAACCAAAGTTGGTGGCAGCCTCGTTGGAGACGCGGGTTCCAAGGATGACGGCCTCGGCGTTCTTGTCGTGGAAGAGCTGGAGCATCTCGGGGAGGGGGAAGGAGCAGCAGACATCGGCGTTCAAGACGAAAAGGCGCTCGGGGTGACCCTTGAGGATGGGATCGCGGAAGTGGTAGAGACCACCGGCAGTACCAAGAGCCTCATACTCGCGCAGGTACTTGATGGTGAGGTTGGGGAATTCGCTGGTGGCATCCTTGATGAAGTCGCGGAAGACGGACTCTTCGTAGTAGCCGATGATGAGGACCTCGGTGATCTCCTTGCCGGGGACTCGGTCGATGGCAGCCAGGCAGTGCCAGATGATGGGGTGGCCGGCGACTTCGAAGAGAGGTTTGGGGACGTCGAGAGAGAGAGGACGGAATCGAGTACCACGGGAAGGACCGCCGACCTGTAGTTTTTGAGAGTTGCTTGGTTAGCTCATGGCCGTTTGCAGAGGACGAACGACAAGACGGCGTTGTCTGGTCTGTGGAGGGGAACAAGGCGGGGGGAGGTTATTTTTTAGGGGGGGGGCACGCGCCGCACGGTGAAGCAATGCGCGACACACGGCACAGGTGCAAAAGGCGGTCATACCAGAATAACGGCCTTGGTAGAAGACTCTCCAGAGGCCTTTCCACGGTAGGGAACCTGCAGCGACATGGTTCGGGCGTAGATGAGGAGGTCTGGTTGGGTTGAGGTGACGAGGAAGGGAAAGAATAGAAAGAATGACACACAATGCACACGAATGGCTGCTGCTTGCTTGGATGAGGTCGCTGGGGTTTACTGCCGCAGAGGTACGAATAGGTGGTCACTAAATGCAACGTCACCGCTTTGCGAACGAGATACGCTACGGATACTCCCTGCGTAGGTAGACAGGAGCTCGTGTAGTGTAGGTACCTAGTGTTGGTAGACAGCCCCTCTCTCCAAAATCAGTTCGCAGCGCAAGGATCCAAGGGGAGGGGGTCATCGGGTGGCTCGTGCAATTGTACATGTGTGGCGCAAGGTTCCTCATCTGTTATGGAAATACTTAAGAACTGCCGGACTTCCACATATCGAGTAAGTATATGCTATCTGCAGGACCCTGTGCGGGGAAGATGGGGAGATGAACCTCCTGGGCAGCCAGGAACCACCAGCCTCAGCTGCTCAGGTGGCCCAGGAACACATGCGATGAGCTCTGCAGCCCATTGGTGTCCCTATCGAAGCCTCTTTGTGATGCTTTCTTTTTGTCTGTTCTAGATACTACGTTAGGCAGTGTATCGAGGTCGTATTTGGCCAAGTGTCCATTAGGCGACAGCTGCCACCTCTTTCATTTCTTCTTCCTCTTATCAACGGCAACCAGTCCACTTGACAATTACTGAGGTAGGTACAAATACAAGGCGATAGATACCCTAGGTAGTCCGACCCAGCCAATCTTCGCGTAGCGACACGTCCGTGTCGAGAGCGTGTAAAGCAGACCACACGCGCGACGAGGTGGTGTTGGCGAGGCAAACAGTGACTTGGTTGACTGGGTGAGGAGGCACCCATCTCCCGCAAATTTTGCCTGCTAGTCGTGCATCCTGGGGGACGTCCATCAGGTACCAGGGCGCGTCCTACTGCGTACTCTTCCCCGTGCCGTGGGATCGTCACAGCCAAGCTCCACTGCCAGCCATTCCCTCGCGCCCCCTGAGGTCCATGACATCCCTGCCGGGACAGGAACCGGCGATGCACCTCGTCCGCTCCAGTCTGCAATAATCATTGATAGCATCTACTTCACCTGGCCAGACACATTGCAGCATATCACCAACAACGAGCCTTTTACGTCAGTTGGAAAGTGCTCCAGGTGCCACTGATTCCCTCAATTACCCCGAGAAGGCTTCACTGCGGGCCTACCAGCTTTTTGCCCAGAGAAACACCCGCCGTCCTGGCCTTGATACAAGTCCTGCCTAACACCGACAACCACTTTTAGGTGAGCATCTGGAGCGTGGGGACTTCACGTTGCTCAGGTCACCCAAACGAGGAAAGAGCTCTTAAAGCTTTGGAGCTCCCCAGAGCTCCTTCCCTCACCTTCTTGGGCTTCACTTCATCTCTTCCATACCTACCTACCTATCTCATTCACTCACTCTCTCTTACTCACTCACTCCGTCTTCACCTTCTCACTTCCTTCACTTTTTTCAGTCACCTTCCAGACTCTTCGTTGCCTGGCCCCTCCCTCAATTGGCCCTTTGTCCGTCCTTCTTTAGCACTGACTGACTGCACTGCACTGCACCCCAACCTTCTTCATAAATTCTCCTCTATCCCACCCATCATCTCGTTCGTCTCTTCTGCTTCACTTTTGCCCAATATGACCAAGGCAAGAGCGCAGAGAGGCAACCAGCCCATCAAATCTGAGCCTGGCGCCCGTCGCCACGCCAAAGACCACTCTCCCACTCCTTCCATCACCAACACATACGATAACTCTCCCAGACATCAAGCTGGGTCGTACACCGGTCCTGCAGACGTCAACCAGTCATTTATGAGATCGGATGCTCGTGGGTTCCTCCTTTTCTGATCCCGTTCCCCATGTCTAATGAACCCTATAGCGACGCCCTCTCTCTTGATCCCCAACCATCCTGGTCTTCCGTCTGTACGGACGGCGCTCACAAATCCTACTTTTGACGAGAGCGAGCCGGTTCTTCTGCAAGTCAGGAACCGCGACATGGATCCTCCCGTCGTCCCCGCGCAGAACGATTCCTTCTTCGATGGCTCCTTCCGAGACATCGGCGCCAAGGTCAAGATTTTCAACGATACGCTCGGTGAACTTCAGCAGATTGGCGTCTCTCACGATGTCGCACTTCCACAGCTGGTCTTAGTCGGCGACCAATCCGCTGGAAAGTCCAGCCTCATGTCTGGCCTCGCCGGCCTTAACCTGCCACGCAGTGAAGGCGTCTGCACCCGCTGCCCCATCCACATCCGTGTCTCTCGCAGCGGCGTCCGAGACCGTGGCGGGCCTGAGTGGTCTTGCCGTGTCACTCTGCAGCAAGACTATGCCTTCAAACCTCCGTCCAACTACAACATCACCAAGGCCGATGTTACGGCAGCAAATCCTTTTCCCCCATGGGTCAAACAAGCACGTGTCGTCAAGGAGTTCATGACCATATATGACCAGTCGGACATCGACACCGTCCTGAAGTGGGCCCAGATTGCCATCCTCAACCATGACCAGAACCACGAGCTCTATGTCCCCGGCACCGGCGCAATCACGAAACAGTGCATGCTCGACGACGAGGCAGACAGGACCTTGGCAAAGTTCAGTCCCAATACTGTCGCCCTTGAGATCAAGGGTCCCGATCTGCCCGACCTCTCGTTCTATGACATGCCGGGTATCTTTCGAAACTCTGCACGAGAGGAAGATGAGTACCTTGTGTCTGTGGTGGAAAACCTGGCCCGTCAGTACATCTCCCACGCCGGCGCCCTCATCATTTGGGCTGTGCCGATGAACGTTGACCCGGAAACATCCTCGACGCTGTCCATCATCCGAGACCTTCACGCTCAACAGCGGACCATAGGGGTCATGACCAAGGCCGACCTCCTACCTGAAGGCAACAATAACCAGTGGATGTCGATGCTGCGCGGTGAGCGTCACAAGATTGGACACGAGTTCTTCATCACATCTCGCCCTTCTGATCAGAACCTCGACCAGCAGCAACGCTGGGAAGAGGCCTTCTTCCATCAGGATAGCAGCGAGCGCTGGCCGGAAGAGTTCCATCAGTTCCGAGACCGATGCGGTGTTGAGAAGCTCAAGACGGCTCTATCAGAGAAGTTGGGCAAGGAGTTTGCCAAGAAGTAAGAATGAACCCCACCGCGCTTCGTCTCGATACTGACTCCTCCAGTTTGCCTTCTATAAAGCAAAAGGTCCAGACACGGCTCGGCGAAATCGAGAGACAGCTCAGCACGCTTCCCGAACTGCCTAACAACGTCGAGTTAGAGGTCAGAAAGAGTCTGATGAACTTTTCCACTATTGTCAAGGAAACCCTTCGCGCCAGACAGTTTTCCTCTAACTACGGAACTCTGTCGGAGAATTTCCGTGAATGCATCCTGCAGATGAAGCCCAAGTTTGTCCTGAAGGACAAGTCTGATATTCCTGTCCTTGAAATCTCCGATGACGACGACGACTCGGCCAATACCACTCCTGGCAACAGAAAGCGCAGTGCGAATGGTCAGGGCTTTTCCAACGTCAAAAGACACCGCCCTGCCCCTACCGCCAACGGCAATGGCGGCTCCTTTTCGGTGGCTGTCAAGATGGAAGACGGCGGTTCGACCCCAAACACACCGTCCCGTAGAAGACCGCCTCCGTCTGCACCTCTTGTTGGCCCCTTCCAGCAGTACTCCAACCACGGCGCAGGGTTTCGGACGCTGGCACAGATTCGAGAGGACATTAGAGCCAAGACCAAGGCCGGTATGCCCAACATCGTTCCCGATGAGGTGTACGAAGAGCTCGGCAGGAAAGCCGTGAAAGACTGGGATAAACCCATGGCCACATTCATGCACGAAACTATGGGGCGACTGCAGAAGATTGTCGACTGGGCTCTCGATCAAGCCTTTGGGTCTCTGAAAAAGCGACTGATCTTCAAAGAGTCCAAGGCCCTCATGGACGAATTTCTGAATCAGCGAAGGGCCGAAACGATGGCATTCCTCAAGGAGATCTTCGAGATGGAGACATTCCAGTTGTTCACAGTCAACCAGAAGGCCTTTGCCGACTACGAGCGTTCCGAAAGCCGGGTACTGACGCGCTATCGCCATGTTATGCGCTGGCAGGCGTTCTCCGGCGAGCCATCTGACTTTCATGACTGGGAGAAGATGACACCGGACCAGCAAAGCCATGAGGAGAGAAAGCATGCCTCTGAACTGGCGAAAATGGGCCCAGACCCCTTCGATAAGGAGCTGAAGGTGGCCGCCTACGTTCGCGGCTACTACATGCTTGCAGCCCTTCGCTTCACCGACACGGTCTGTCTCTCAATCACATCGCGCATGATGCCCAAAATCATACAAGACCTAGACTTCTTCCTGGAAAAGAAGCTTGGCCTGGTCGGTGGACACGACGACTCCATCTTTTCTCGTCTAATGGAGGAGGACGAAGACACTGCCCATAAGAGGGAGCGTCTCAAGGGCGAGCTCGAAAAGTTCAACAAGGCACTCCAGTCAATCACGACCAATGAGCTGGAGGACGCATCGGGGTCGACATCCCAGGCACACACGCAGTACGGACCGGACGCCGAGTCTGTGGCCGATAGCATGGACCTGGATTCGTCGATCTGAACCGTCAACAACTCGAGACTGCCGTGTACTTCAATCGGAAAACAGAAAACTATCCTGTTTCTCTGATGTGTGTGTGTGTGCGAGAGAGAGATGGTGGGAGATATTACCCACCATATGTCACGGATTGCAAACTTGGCAGTCGTTTTTGACTATGGATCTCAGGCTAGAAAATGTTTCGCGTGGGATACTTGGGAAAGGTTTGTGTGGCAACAGGGACGGAACACAAGCCGTTGGGCAACCTTGTAAGATGGTTGAATCGGCTGTTTGGCGTCATGGCGTACCGGATATCGAGGCCATGTGGTGGCCCTTTCCTTTGTTTTTGATCAGTAGGAAGAGGCTTCGTACGAGATACCAATAATGCAGGTAGTTTAGCTTAGACAATAGACAAAAAAGATGTGACAACTTGTTGGTCCCGAAGTGACTGATGGATGAACGGCGAAGAGGAGACAGCTGGAGTTTCAGATGGCCAGGTCGATCGATAGATGCAATCGAGATCGATCAGAGGCGGCTACACAGTCTGTCATTGGCGTTTTCTGGGTTTCGGATCTTTATCGTCATAGTACGCGGTTAGGGTTATCTACGCGTCTTCGAAGCATAGTAAACCGGTACCAAAGTAGAGCGGGATGCTCATGGATAAACGGATTACTGCCCTCGTCACTGCCGGAGCCCGTGCCGAAGACTGAAGCAGTCTGGTCCCCAAGTTGCGGGGAACCATAGGGAGGCCCCCTACCCCCGCTGACTAAGCGGAATAGACAAAACCCTGCGTATTAGTGATGATAGTGACAGGAAAATAATGGGTTGTTTCTGGGCCGATGCAAGGAACAGTCGGCAGGACAGTCACAGGCCGCAGAGATATAGCATCTTGGTGAGCCATCTCCGAAAGCTCTGAGGTCTTTTTACGATATCCATGGTATTGTTTTTCTAACCATATAGAAACCCAACTTTATTATTGTGTTGAGTATTGGGCATGATACTTATACTGTGTTTTTTAAACTGTATCGATATTACGGTGTACCTGGCGACCTCACGAGGAACCAACTGCCTTGATAATGTACCTTAGTGACAGGGAAAGAAACGCCATGAACGTGGACGCAGTGCTAGGAGGGGCCCCGCTCATATGTAAGTTCCCGGAAACCCAAGCTGGTGGCTTGTCGTCGATAATAGGTGTGTGAAGCGGAGGCGCCGCCCCTGCGAAAGTTCAGGAGGTTTAACGCGGAACTTGGTGGAGGATTCATGGGCCAGGGTAGCAGAGTCTCTGCCAGATCTCAGTAATTAGCATTACTAATGCATCTAATTATTACTTGGTAAAATACAGCCCTGTCGTGGGCACTTCTGATTTTGTAAAGAATGGGACACGCTCGGTATATCGTCAACTGGCTGACCCACTTCCGTGGGTTGCTCTCATCATCGGAGTTTCACAAAAGTCCGCAAGCCGTACCGTACCCGGACCTAGTAGGCCGTGTCGGCCGTAGGCAAAGTCACAGGTTGGCGAAGCTACCGGTATTGGTTTCGGCATATATAATGGACCAAGCTCATCGTAGGTTGAGACTGCTCGGGGTTACTGACTGTAAATTCTAAGCTTAAATCCGCACGAGAAAACATATAATTTTTCAGTTTTCTCGCCAGCCTAAACCATCACCCTCGTTCCGACAATTCCTTAACTAGGCATCATGGCGCCCAGCGAATGGGATGCAATTCCCCAAACCCAGCAAGCGGCCGTTCGAGATGGCTCGGGACCCGATGCAAGGGTTTCTGTAAAGACGATTCCAGTCCCTCGACCGGCCTCGCACCAGATCCTCGTCAAGATCAACTGGAGCGGGCTCTGCGCATCAGATAAATCCTTACTCCGCGACGAATGGGCCACCTACGGCGGCATGATACCTCCCATGGTTCCCTCGTCACTCGGTATCGCGGGCCACGAAGGGGCCGGGGTGGTTGTAGCCGTCGGCGACGATGTTTCTGGCTTGTGGAAGGTGGGGGACAGGGCAGGGGTTAAGTGGGTTGAGTCTGTTTGCGGCGTGTGCGAAATGTGCTCCAACGGCTTGGACGAGGTTCACTGCCCAAGTGCCGCTCATCATGCCGTCGACGTCGCCGGCACTTTCCAGGAATACTGCCTTACTGACGGGAGATATGCAACCAAAATCCCAGATGGAGTCACAGACGAGGATGCTGGCCCCATCATGTGCGGTGGTTTCTCGGCATACGCAGCTTGCAAGCGAACGGCAGTCAAGCCTGGGGAATGGCTTGTCGTCCTTGGAGCCGGCGGAGGTGTGGGCCATTTTGCCCTGCAGTACGCAAAGGCCATGGGGATGAGAGTCATTGCCGTCGACGGGAAGGAGAAGGAGGACATGTGCCGCAGCTTGGGAGCAGAAGAGTTCATTGATTTCTCCAACGACGTTGTGGCCGAAGTGAGGAGAATCACAACCTACGGTGCTCAAGGAGTCTTGGTTGCTGCTCCAAAACAGGCGGCATACGATCTCGCGCCGTTCGCACTGCGATTCCGTGGAACCATGGTGGTAAGATGTCCCCGTTCGCCTCCCTCCCTCGGATATTCACTTACAAACGATGGCAGGCGCTTGCTCTGCCGGCCTCACCTGCCCCCGCGGTCGGAGCGTCAGCTGCTTTTATTAGTGGCATGAGACTGAGCATTGTTGGGTCCCTTGTTGGCACCAAAAAGGAAGCAGACGAAGCGCTCGACTTTGCAGCAAGGGGATTAGTTCGGCCCATCTTGACCAAAGGGACGTTGCATGATGTTGACAAGTTCTGTGACCTGCTGCAGGCAGGAAAAGTCCTTGGAAGGGTTGTGCTCAAGGTTTCCACCTAGGCTCTGAATGAGAGGAATCTTCACTTGTTTCAAGTGACAGGCGGTATGATTGTGTATTGTACAGTAAATATTTCTGGTTGACTATGTTACCAAGTCAAGTCTACTTGATGAACTAAATCCTCCATGTCGCGGAAGCGCCTTCAAATGATTTGGTCGAGGGTATTGACACAGACCCAACCAGTTTATCAGACACTACAAGACGCCTCAATTCCAAGAAAGCTTGCTCCTCGCAGTGTTGATTGCGTCGAGCAAGTTAGTTGAGCCACCGGCGCCAAGTGCTGTATCAGGTCGCATGGCACCTCAGTGAAAACAATGGGGTTGTCCGTCCTCGTGGTCATGTGCACGAAGAATGCCGAGGTGATTTCCAAATCAATTCCACTGGTCACAGCCATGCCTTGCTGTGAGTTATCGGTGATGGCAGGTTTTTCTGCAGAGTGTACTCCAGATAAGCTGTATAAATCAAGTTCACGGCCTCCTTTGTCGTTAACAGCGTTTGTGACCAGTCGAACGCCATAGGTTCCCCGCAGACGCCTGATCAGATATATCCGCGTTCAGGATCCCATATACACAAGTTGTTGAGTTTGGAAATCAACTCCAGTAACTATCTCCGGCAGTGATGAGTGTGATGTTTGATCGAGCGGCAGGCACCAGGGCAAATGCTGTAATGAGCCATCGAAAATGCATCGTTGTATTGTTGATAGTTGAACAGGCTTTGGAATGTGAGATGGACGACGGCCAGGGGGCTCGCCGATATCCTATTATATAGGCGGGTCTAACATAATTGCATCAGCTTTGCGCCCTGAATGACCAGTCAGATATTGGGTAAAAGCCTAATATCATTGAACCTGGTCAGGTACGGACTGGTGTCGCAGCAACATCGACTCTGTTCTACTTCAAACTGGACTGTCTTCATTTTGACTGACGTAAGGTTTTCTATAAGACATCCCTTTCCCGACTTACTTCATTTATTCATTTTCTTTGGCTCAGGTTACCATAGTCATTACCAGGCAGCCTAAATCGGGTTATGACTGCTATCTGGTATAGCCATTCGATATGCTATTGAAATCCCTGCAATGATGCGCCTTGCAACTCACGCATTCACAGATGGCCCATTGAGGTCCACAGTGGCATATTTGGCAATGCCATCGCATGAGGGTGCTGGCGGAATTGATGAGATTTCTACCATGCGCGAGACATGATGTGATATCGCCAGTCTCAGACCAGGTAGGAACTCAGGGATCCTTGGATGAGGGCGGACTACAAACATGACTGTCTATACTCAACCGTCATGACATTTCGGAGTCAATGTGAAACCACTTACAGCCGCAACCGTCTACAATTCTCATTTACAACGCAGACAGACATCATTCATCTAGCGACCTCGTTCGGCCCATGGTCCTGGGACGCCCAAAAGCCTGTTGCAAGACGTTCCTTCCCAGGCTGACAGCGAGACCACGTGCCTCGTGACCTTAAGGTGATGCAGGGCAGCTGCCGTTCCAGTCGAGACTGCCATTTCCCCGTCTCCCTCCGATGGACCTCCATCTTTCTTCCTTCACATGGCTGTCTGCGACCCAACAGCATACATATTACATACAATCGGTCAGAATTCTCGACACCCTCCCGGATGATCGAGGCCGTCCGTCCCTCCATGCATCACGTCGCAGCGGCCCCTTTCTGCTGGAAGCCGTTTGGGCAACAGGTGCCACCACACCATACATTCAACTTTAGCCGGCTGTACGTCGTTTCCATGGCTCTGGGACGCATTTCTGGGGTCGTTGGCTAGCGACTATACGAAGCCTGACTATCGGCTAAAATGTTCAGGGCCCTGCCCCAGCTAGCCAGGCCACAACTGACCACGACGTGCAGCGGCTATTTGTAACCGAAAGCGTTGTGGCGAACAACAAATATTGATCCAAGAGCGACTAACATTGGGTCAAGTTCCCGACCGCTGGGATGCGCCAACGCAGAACAAGTCTCTCTCGGGGGGTGTTTTGACTCACGGACTGGCGTTGGACCGGCTCAATCTTCCCGATAGCCGCTCTGGGGGAGGAGGCTTCCCCAGGTTCGAAAACACGAGGCCACGCTTCCAACATGCCAACGTCGGTGGATCATGAGACGTTGTCGAGCTTAGCGTGGGATGCTGGAAATGACAGTGATTCGATGCAGGACCGACACGTCGGACACAAATCCGTAACCCCCCCAGTTCTGAGCCTCGCTAATGGTGCTTGTATTCAGTGCATCTCTGCCAAGCAATTACCGCGAGGGGCGCCAATGTATCTTGGACGCATTGTCACCCATCAAGAACTAGATCGGCGTGCTCGGCGCAACACGCCGATATAGGCAACGACTGGATCGACCTGAGGTTCCTCCCAGTATGTGTCAAGTAGAGATGCGACGGATAGATCATCAGCGGTTTCCAAACAGCAGAAATTGTCAGGGAGTCGACATGGTCTCTTCGAGGAGTTAGGCTATCAAGTAGAGCACGCAAACAGCATATTTCCCCGGGTATCCATACTGCAGCCCAACTATCGGAGCGCAAGCGAGAAATGGAACCGATATTCTCTTCTCTTCCCCCTATTCTTGATCGGTCCCCCTTCGATGGCGCCCAGCGAATATCAATAAGGCTCGGTACCCATGGCTTGCTGCACATATCATGCACATATCATGAGAGTAGGGGGGGTATCATTAGTGAAGTCATCATCACCAACTACTATTTTCAGACTTGGTCTCGCGAATCGATGCCACACTCAAAGGAGAAGACCATCACTTTCTACGGAGGCTTCGCATTATTCGGGTCCAATGTCGGCAAGGGTGCCGTAAACTCGAGGCATTGCGACAGTCTGCGGAGCATCTCACAAGCATTCCAGGAGCACTTTACCGGGCCTAAGGGGTCTAGTCTGAGTTAGGACTAGATTGCCTGTCAGATATCGTACAAGACCGGGCCTGTCTTCCGAAAGGGCGCTTCCTTCAATCTTTCGGTGCCGCTTGTGGCGTCTTCTCAGCCCTTACAAAAGGGTACGGCAGATTGCATGATCACGCGAGGGTAAACTGCACTGGCCCGGGGCAATTTTAGGCCCTTTCTTGAGTCGCTGCAGGATCTACAAAGCGACCTCGGGACGGAGAGACATCCTAGACTGATCAAGGGCCATGTCTGTGGAGACTGGAGCAAGGGAAACACACTCTATTTCTGACGCCTGTGGGAGCAATGTCAAAACAACATTTCGAATGGGTCGATGATTCATGAGACCATGCCAGCCTCTGGGGCCATGCTGTCCAAGCTTGTTGATTGGCATTGTGTCGAATAGGCACTGCGGATGCATGTTGTATTAACAGTCTCCACAGCTACCTGCATACAGTTCCATTGCGGGCTCGATAACCTTGGTAGCGCACCTAGGCTGGTCTTTGACTGAGTGAGTCTGGGGAAGTGGATCGTGGAGAGGAGCGACGATCAAGCACCAACAGAACACGCCCGCCTTCAATGATGGAACAACCATGTCACGGTAAACTCCCATGGACCCTCGACACGCTGGCTGCAGACCTTGACTGGGTTACAACGCATCTTTCAACAGGCTTCTCTGGACGAAAGTCCTTGCAGTACCCATCCGTACCAAACAAATATCGGCGCATGAAGCCGAATGTGGTGAGATAACCCAGCCCCCAATGTTCCCATACCGTACCTTGGGTATGTATGTATGTATGTATGTATGTACGAACCATCTCGGTCCAACGGCAATGGGTCGACACGAGTATTCATTCGTACGGCCGGCCGTTTTTGACCAAGGCAGCCAACCGGCCAAGGATCCTGATCCCCATTCGCTTCGCTTAACACATGCCGCACTTTACGCCCGCATTTGCTGGTCTCTGGCGAGTCAAGTAACGACACTTAGCCCTCCACCCATCACGGCTCCCTCCCATGTATGTATGTATTCACTAACATGCCATGCCTAGCCTGTCTAGGCTTCCACGGCCTTTCTTTCCCCAGGATTCACGTTTCTTCTAAAGTACACACCACATTCGACACATCTCATCTCCCACAGCGATCAGCCTTTGCCTCTTCGGGGCCCCACGTTCGGTGCCGACCAATCGCTTGCGGGCGGTTGAAAACGTCCTTCTTTTGCCGGCCATTTACCCCGACGGCGCACTTCTCACGAGGCCACATGCGCTGCTCTGCCATAGGCCAGCCAGGTCGACGCCCAGCCGCATCTCGCTGGAGCCAGACAGACAGAGCTGTGGAACCCTTGTCTGGTAAACTAATGCCTTGATCACTTCAGGCAAGTCATTTCTTGGGTTTGACTGGCCCAAGCCTTGTCCCGCAATGGCGGAAGCTTACCCAGGCCAGGCTGGGCCAGGCTTCTGGGCACCTCGAATGACCCGTATGTGCTCTGGGTTTTGCATCACCACTCTGGCGAACCCGCAAAGTCGGGTCTCTCGCGAGCCAGAGAAGGTGCTGCAAACCAGCGACACTAAGCTTTCCGGTGGCCTACGTAGTATAGCGCCCAGGCCTTTCAGCATCTGACTTGGCAATGCACAGAGTTAGTACCTGCTGTGAATCGCTTACTGATGCATAACAACCCTAGTTGTTGCGGTGCCGTAAGTCGGCCGGGCAATAGGTACAAGCTCGGGGCTGTCAGCTGTCATACATTGGACTTTGACAGGAACGGACCGACCCCAAGTAAGTTGTAACTGATCCGCATCAGCTACCTTCAATTCAATGGATGAACTGGTGGCCCGGAGATACCTGGAGATGACAGCCTTACTATTGCTCCATCCAGGCACAAGGGTCCTTCAGCCAACAGTCTTCTCCTGGAACGCCACTCCGAGGACGTTGCTGAAAGTTTCAGGGACGGCACTCAGGCTGAATTAGCAACGGCCCAAGTGGAAATCTTCCAGTCCCTCCCGCTTTTCGGGCTCGAAATTCACAGCGTGTCACGAAAATGGGTGAGGAGTCGCGACAAAAGCTTGAAATGCCTAGCGCTTTGCGTGTTGCAAATCACCAGGCCAGGTTGTGAATGGCGCGTTGGGCCATGTGTCTTCCAAGAAGCAACCAGGCTCAGTTCCCGAGTCACCGCACGACAGCCCCTGCAATTCTTGTCAAACCGGGCCGGGGGGTGGTGGTGGTCTGCATCTGTGCTGCAAACCAACCCAAATGGGCTGCCTGGGCGTTTCCGGAGCAATATGAGGATTCTACGAATACACGGCGAGAGAGAGAGAGAGAGAGAGAGAGAGAGAGAGAGAGAGAGAGAGAGAGAGAGATACCTGGGTTCGGTCTGGACGCCATGTCTCCGGCGGGAGGCTGACCATCCCAGTCACTCCGTCCATTTTTACCCGCTACCGCCAATTCGTGCCGTCGCCGCCGCACCCCTCCCCCAGTCTCAGTTTACAACACCCCCGCCTCCCCCAGATACCCTCTTCACGGGGTAAGCACCTCCAAATGGGGTGACAATTTGATCTCTCCGGGGTCAGCAGCCGTGCAGATCAAAAGGCAACACTTGGGTACTCACCCCCCCCTCTGATGGTAAGGGACCAGGGACGAGGAGGAAAAAAGACATATAAGTCCACCACGCTGACGCTGTCTGTCGACAACTCCTGCCTCTCCCCACCTGCAAGTCGGCCCAGTTGACCTCAATACTCTCCCTGTCTGCCCTTCACATTCTTCCCTGGTCTCTAGGAAGTCAAGCCGTCAGATACCGCTACAATGGCGATCGCTGTCAACGTCGACATCGCGCAGGCCGAGGCCCCGCGCTTCGAGAAGGTCTACTGGACCAAGGAGCCCCATCTCCGCAAGCTTTACTTCTCGACCATTTTCCTCATGGTCGCTTCGGCTACGAGCGGTTACGATGGTATGCTCGTCAACACGTCCCAGCAGATGCAGCGGTGGAAGGACTTCTTCGGCGACGGCGTCTCCGACAACAACAAGCTTGGCATCCTCATCAACATGTTCAACATTGGTTCCATCATCTCCTTCTTCATCACTCCTTACGTGGCCGACAACTTCGGACGTAAGGTGGCCATCGTCGCTGGCTGTTGTTTCATGGTTGTCGGCGGTGCTATCACAGCCTTCTGCAACGGCTGGGGAAGTAAGTGGGACAGAAAACCATGAACTGTGAACCCCTCCCCGCGAGCAAGGCGCTGACTCTTGTAGTGTATATCGGCGGTCGTTTTATTCTCGGCTTCGGCAACTCTCTGGCTCAGATGTCGTCGCCCCTGCTTCTGACCGAGATCTGCCACCCTCAACACCGTGGTCCTGTCACTGCTGTTAGTTCCTCGCCCTCTTGTCCAATCAAGCCATACACACAAATGAAGACGAAAAAAAGCCTCAAAGTCTCTCTGTCGTGGGGCGTTTAAAAAGGTAGACTCGCTGACTTGTCAACACTAGATCTACAACTGCCTGTGGAACTTGGGCGCGCTTATTGTCTCTTCCATCGGATGGGGAACCTCTCACGTCAACAACAACTGGTGCTGGCGGTCCATCACCTTTATCCAGATCGTCCCCTCCGTCATACAGCTCGTGGGAATCTGGTGGGTGCCAGAGTCCCCGCGTTATCTCGTCAACAAGGACCGCTCCGAGGAAGCCCTTGCGGTTCTGGCCAAGCACCACGCCGGCGGCGACTACAACAACGCCACTGTCCAGTTTGAGTACCGCGAGATGAAGGAGACCATTACCATGGAGAGAGACGCGTCGAAGACGACCAGCTACCTGGACTTTTTCAAGACCAAGGGAAACAGGTGGCGTCTCGCCATTGTCGTCTCCCTCGGTGTCATCTCCCAGTACTCGGGCAACGCGCTGTTCTCCAACTACATGGACGCCATCTACATTGGAGCCGGCATCACCGACCAGAACCAGAAGCTCGCCATCTCCACCGGCAAGTCGATCCTCGATCTCTCGTGCTCTATCGGAGCCGCCCTGACAGTCGACTACTTTGGCCGTCGCCCTCTGTTCCTCGTGTCCATGGGCGGCATGGTCGCCGCCTTCGTCTTGTGGACCATCACCGGTGCCGTCTACGAGAACTCCAACGGCACCAACACAGGTTCCGGCTACGCCCAGCTGGTCTTCATCTGGATCTTTGGCATCTTCTACGACATTGGGTTCTCTGGTCTTCTAGTCGCTTATGCCCTCGAGGTTCTGCCCTTCCATCTCCGTGCAAAGGGTATGATGATTATGAACATTGCCGTCCAAGCCATCCTGGCCATCGGAAAGTAAGTTGAACCCGCTCTGTGTCCTTCAACTCGAACCGAACCTAGCTAACACTTTTCTTTTTCCACAGCCAAACCAACAAGGTCGCGTGGGACAACCTCCCCAACCACTGGAACTTCATGCTGTTCTACACCCTGTGGGACACGGTCGAGCTCGTCTTTGTCTACTTCTTCTACGTTGAGACCAAGGGCCCCACCCTCGAGGAGATCTCCAAGATCTTCGATGGCGACGCCGCCATCGGCCAGATCGACCCCACCCAGCTCGAGAAGGAGATCCATGCCGACCACCACGAGGAGGACATCAACACGCGGGCCGCGCACAGTGAGAAGACGGCTGCTTGAGGCGTCCTCGAAACCACGCCCGCCGGCCCCTGCGAACTAGAAAAGCACACAAAGAAAACAAGAAAAAAACTCCCCCCACAATAACAAGCGATATCCAGTTCTCTCGTACGCCCCCTTGTAATGAATGCACCCCGTTTGGACCCTTTCCTTCCCTCTCTGGTAATGAATGTAATGCGAGCCCGGCACGTCGGCCGGGCTTAGGCTCAGGGATTGACCATGATACCAGGGGCGCTCGCGACGGACGGTGTGATTCTCCCTTCCATCTCACCGTTGTTGGCCGGGGGAGGTGGGGGACCAGGCCCGGCACCTGCGAAGCGTCGCCTTAGCAAATACTCTCGTTTCAAGTAGCTGTTCAATACCCCGCGTGGCGTCGTCCTTTTCGAGGGCCGCCCTGCAGCATAGCAATACGATCTGTTACCTTTGCCTTTTTTTTTGGGGGGGTTTTTTTTTTTTTGCACCACTAATGCCGTTTGCCAAGCTCAACCCTGCCGCGGAAATGCCAACCTCAGTGAAGCTTTCTTCCCTGAGACGGCGCTAGTGCCGGTACCCACGTTGGAGAGAGTACTGTGTAAGGGGTGTGTGTATGGATGCTAATTATCCTAATGGAATGGGGGAGGGGGGCGATTTCGAATTGGTGGGAATTGCTTTTCCCAGCTGGGACGGGTGCTTACTGAACACGCACAGGAAAGGAAAGGCTGGAGGAAGGGCTGTTTTTGCTAGTTCGCCGTGTTTGTGTAGGTAGGTATTACTACCTGTATTTGTATGTATGCATAAATGTGTGTGGCCCCCTCCCGCGTGGTGAGCTTGGCAGGGAGACAGGGAGACGGACAGACAGTAGGGGAATCGGGCCGTGAGGCCGGTAGTCTTTGGTTGACATGTCATGTGTTTGACTTTTGTGTGCAAAAGGTGAGTGAGTGGGAGCGAAAGCAGAGGGGGGGGGGAGGGAACGAGACGGCGGCGGAGGTCACATTTCGTAAGCATGCGGGGGAAGGAAGCTAGAGAAGAAGAAAAGAAGGGGAAGGGGGTTGATGATGAATGTACCTGATGCTGCTTTTCTGTGCCGTTCGTTTCCTCGGTGTGTGTGTGTGTGTGTGTGTCCCGTGTCGATTGCGAGGCCCTCGAGCCAGCCAGAACCCTGAGCGATACGGTGCTATTAATTCAGAGCGGAATAAACAGCTTCATCGACATTCCCGACGCATATAAATCTATTGCTTGCTTGCTTGCTTGCTGGCTGGCTGGCTGTCTATTCAATCATTTAGCAGGTAATGTTACACGGCGGGCCATAACCGGACTATCCCCCTTTTGCATGCGTCGCTCGCACATTCCCGCCTCAGACCCCCAACTCGCCACCGACAACCTCGAGCGCCTCGTTGCACAGCGCCAACACGGCCGCGTCGCCCGAGCTGCCCGCCACCTGCACGGCGCTCACGAGCAACGGGTACAGCCGCAGCAAGTGCTTTCGCCCCTCACTGTCGACGTTGGGCGTGTCCGGGATGGCGTCCGGCTCCGACTTTAGGTCAACCAGTTGCCGCAGCAGGCGGAGGAGCTCCTTGCGCTGTGACAGCGGCTGGGGCATGCGACCTCTTAGGGGCTGGTCGGCTATGTACGCGCGTATCGTCAGCGCTGCGCGGAGAATGAGGAACGGCGCGGCCGACCGCGCGATCCGCACGTGCAGGGCCTGCGGGGCCTCCGAGAGGTGGGACGCCGGCGACGACCGCGGAGGCGGAAATGCGGGCGTCGGCGGCTGCACGACGACGCGCAGGCTCGTGGCGTCATAGCCCGCCACCAGGGAGACGAGCTCGTCGACGCAGACGTACGACATGCGCTCGCGCAGCGTCGGGAGCGGGTCGAGGGTGCGCCCTGTGCGCTTCTTGTAGAGGCTCGCGAGGCCGTTGCCGTCCGAGTTGCCGTCGGGCCCGAAGATGAGGGAGGACTCGACCGGCGACGGCGCGTGGATGATGGAGGTGCGGAACAGGCTCTCGGCGTACGACTTGCGCGTCTTGTCGGGGATCGCCTCGGCGCCGAGCGCGGGGACGATGAGCTCGCGGAGCTTGTGGAAGGACGTCATGTCAAACGACTCGTCATCCGAAAGGTCGGCCGACGTCGGTGCGGCGTTGGTGTCTGCGCTGATGATGCCGTGGGCGATCTCGACAACCATCTGCCATATGCCTTGCAGGGTTGAGCGTGGGACTCGCAGGGCGCGGATCTGCGGGAGCGTGGCCTCCAGGACCGCGAGGATCGAGTTCGTGGCCAGCCGCCAGGGCTGCGCTGACTTGGTCACGATGGGGAAGCTGTACTTGAGGACCAGTGGTCTGGAGAGCGCCGAGAGTGCCGCCGAGAAGGCCTCGCTGGCGTATATGTCTGCGTCGCCCGCGTTGCCGAGGATGAGCGTTTGTAGTATGGACATGCTCGCCTTGGACATTGCCACGTACGTCCTTCGTTGCGTCGAGCTCTGGGCTTTGAGCGCCTCGTCGCTAAATGCGAGCCGGACGAATTCTGCCACCTGAGAGATCATGGCAGAAGGCACGCCGGCGAGGTCTGTCCGCACCATCTTGATGGCTTCGAGGACTTGGTTCTGAAGTGGCGTGACGTACTCGATGTCGTTGACGTAGGTTCCCACACTGGCCTGCTGCAGTGCCTCACGGAAAAGGATCAGCATCTGGCGGACCTTGTCGACGGTCAAGTCTTTTTGGACAAGCTGGTACACGTCGTGAAACGCGGCGACATAGGCAATGAGGCAGCTCTGGTTGTCCGACTTCTTTCCATCACCCTCGTCCAGGGAGACGGGCGTTCCTCGTGACCAGAACTCCCATGCCGCGTTAACGGTGCTGGAGTCAAAGACGGGCCTGCCGGGCCCGTGTTCAAGCTTGATGACCTTGCCCAGAGCCTTGTAGGCCGCCGTGTTGATGTTCAGGACTTTGAAGTTGAGCAGGGTCGTAAAGTGGCCCAGGAGTTCTTGCCACAGCGCGTTGAAGGAGGAATGGGCGGAGAGCGGCTCCATGTAGCTGGCCAAAAGCTCCGAGATGCCATTCAAAACGACGACTGCAGTCTCGTGCCACTCTTTGCGGTCGTGGTACGTCGAGCCATCGCCGGCAGCGGCCTCGAGTTCTTCTTCAACCGACGACAAAAGCTTAAACACGACGGACCTGACGCAGATGGACCAGGCTTCTGGGCTCAGTTTATCACCGTAGGCATCAAATATTCTCAGGAGGGTCTGGATCGCGCTGTTGCGGAGCTCTAGCCGCCCATCCGCAGTTACGGTAGTAAGTCTCAGTAGTAAAAGCATCCAGAGAGCGGCGTCCGACGCATTGTGTTCCGAGTTCGCGGCCAGGGCTGCCAGGTCAGATATACTCGAGCCCTGCATCAAGTCGGCGGTGATGGGAAGGGTCTCGGTTTTGCCAGAGAGAAAGTCTGACAGAACCCAGAAGAACGTGACAGTCTGCCAAAGTCAGGTCTGTGTCAACGGATTGAGGGGCAAAGAACATACCGTGAGCGCGATATTGAGATCGTCATCCTGCGAGCAAAATTTGTAAAGGGTATCAACGAGTATGAGAAAGCAGGAATTCGGCAAGGACGCTAGGAAGTCGGAGCATATGAGTTGAAGAGAATTGAAGGAAGACCGGACAAGCTTCGCCGACCGGGTCATGAGGACAGTCGTCTGGGAGCCCCGGCGCTCCCCCATCGCGAACTTTTTGTTGATAAAGATGGAGCCGATGATCTCGAAAGCGATCTCCCACCCGCTAACGAGCGTCTCGCCGCAGTTCTCGAGCAGACTTTTCAGTCCTTCGAGAATCACCTTGTGGATGTCAACGTCTGTGCCGTGGCTGGCGACTGTGACTTCTCTGTCTTCCTGTTGTAGTGGCAAAAGAGCATTGCGGAGGGCTTCTAGCAACAGCAACTGCACGCTACCGCACTGCTTGCGCTCCATCGTCGCAGCGACATTGGCAGATTCCAGTGCAAGTCTTACTATAATCTCTGCAGCACGGAGCCTCACCGAGGCGTTCATTGAAGACGAGCTGAGGACGTGGATGAGCTCAGACGTCAGTGCTGTCCACCCCGAAACCTCAGGCGGGTACGTCAAGAGACGGTCGATATTGATCGTGGCGATATCGCCCAACTTGGCCAAGGCGAAATGGTCTTCTTGGTTCGGTCCTGCGGCCGCCGCGGTCGAGATGCTGAGCACTCGGCGGTGCTGGCCAGCGTGGGGCGGCTTAATGCTACCAGAGGCGGGTGATTGTGCCTGGCTAACACTATCCGTCTTCGGCTTATCTTCGTCTGTCCTTTCCAGGAGATTGCATACCGCTGTCACCACATCTCCGAATGCATCGTTGGGGAAGTCTATCGTGCTTTCGATGAGACGGGACGCCGCGGTCTCGACGGCCCGGACTTCACTGCCGAAATTGGAAAGGAGGGCGTTCGCTTCGCCCTCTGCATTGTGGTCTGTCCCTTTTGTTGCAAGTGGTGTCCTCCCAGGAGTCTTACTCGTGGAGAAGAGAACAAAGTCGGCCTGCTGCAGAGTCTCGAGGATGATGCGCCACGAGGGGCCAAGGGTCGGACCAAGAGCAATGCCAAGATTGAGAAGCGCCCTCAAGCATAGAAGGTTACGAGTGTTGAGTGCCATCTGACTTCCTTCGAGCCCCTGTTGTCTTCCCCTGTCGACAGCGGGCGACGACTGGGTCACTAGACTGTCGACGCTTAACAGACCTCGCGCGTTGCTCAGAATACTATTTGGTGCTTCTGTGGTCGGCGTAGGCGTCGTCGGCCGGGCGACTCCAGCGTTTAGGCATGCCGTAAACACGTTCGGCGGCACTGCCGCCTTGCCCAGGGTTGTCAAGAATGCGTCTCTAGGCGTGGCCAGCTGGAGTAACCCAGCAACATGGGCAAACTTTTGGAACGCCCTGACAAGGCCGTGGTAGTACTCGGAATCCATTGCAGCGTACAAGAAGGTCGAGCACGTAGCCAGCACGGCTGGCCAGCACTCCTCAATGATGGCTGCGCATATCTTGACTTCGTTATACAGGGGATGGTCTTCCAAGGCGAGAGGGTTGAGAGGCACGGGGTTCTTCTTGAATGAAGCCGCTCGTTCCAATGCTATCCGAGACCCATCCGCGTCATCTTGCGTGGGCGCCGAAGAGTCGCGTTCTGGCTCCTGCTTGCCGCTCTTCTTGCGGCTGCGGCTATCTCCTGGCACCGTGAGGGGAAGGATGAACTTGGCAAGGCCTTCGGAGAGGGACGAGATGCAGGACAACGTCAAGCTGTAGATGTAGGACTCAGGAATCGACGGTGCTTCGGTCTTGTCGAGTTGGTCGATACAAGGAACCCTTACGCTGCTCCATTGCGTACTGATGCCGATATTGGAACCATCCGCATCGACGGTGCCACTGATGATGCCCGTGACGCCGCTAGCCTCGAGCATGGCTTGGTCAGTGGACGATGCGATGCTGGCGTACGGGTTCGCCACCGGGATAGTGGACTGATGACCGAGCCCAATGACGGCCGGCTTTTCCGTACTGAGCCTCACGAATGTCGCAGTCAGGTGCTTGAGGACGTCCTTCTCGCCTTCTTTTGCGTCGTAGTTGACGAATATCCGTCGAATAAGAGCGTGCTCTGAAAAGATGCCCCGAAACACTTCCAAACACAGAGCTCGCTTCCATGTCGCCGTGTCCTGGTCCAGTAGATGGGTCAGGATGTCGAGGGCATCGCCGCTTTCCGATGGAAGAATATTTATGTGGCGTCTCAATAGCGTATACAAAATCCGGACCAGCCTAACCGTTGTCGCAAAGTTTGGTTTCCCTTTGAGTGCACTGGTAATGAACGGCATGACCCGGATCTGTAAGATATGTGCTTGCTCTTTGTGTGTCGAAAACACAGCCGCGTGGTTTGTCAAAACAGATTCTATCAATTCGAGCCCAAACGTCTGCGGAAGGCCAGAGAACCTCAAATACTCGGGACGCTGGTGTTCTGTCATGAGACACAGGTCGTTGAATATCTTTTGGCCATTAGTCTGGGGAAGTCTGCCGTTGGAATCGGATACGTACTCTGTACGCGTCCAAAGCGGCTGCGCGCAGCTCAACTGTGCCATCGCCGGCCGGCGCCTCGCCAGCGGGAGGCCCTGAGGGTGCAGTTTCTGTCTCTTGGTCAGCGACACAGTCGAGATACTTGTATGTATGTGATGCATACTGTCTTCGGTCACCACCTTGTCAAACACCGATACTACGAGCTGCTGCAGTGTTGCGGCCGAAGTATTGTTGACGATGGCATTCTTGCTCGTCTGCAGGATGAAGCAAATGTTAAGGGCAGTGATGAGGAGGTCGCCTTTCAGATCGGTGGCGTAGTTCTGCAACAACGAGGGCAAAGCCTGAAGGATCTTGAGTTGGACATCAAGACCTGCCGAAGTTGCCTCCCTGAGAGCTTCAAGGACCTGATTCAGCTTCCCTCTGGGAAGGGCGCGGGCAACAATAAGCCTCTGGAGGCAGACAATGGCAATGCCGGTGAACTTTGCATTCTTGGTCCCGCAAGCAATGATGAAGGGATTGACAAAATTAGGTCTCTGGGCCAGCTCTGGGGCAGAAGTCAGACACGAGCGCTTCATTATGAAAGGTGGACACGGAGGAGGATACCGTTGGCAGCTTGGGCTTCATTGGCTCCTCTCAGCCCCTTGAGCTCCTCGAGAGACTTCTCGGCTGCCTGTATCGAGAACTTTTAGCATGACGATCACAGGGTTGAGAAGAGAGGCGGCATACCTGTCTGAGATCATTGTGTTTCCGCTTGCTTTCTTGGATGAGATTTGTTAGCTCCGTAGCCAGGAGCTGGGTCGTCATTCTGTCACAAGTGGCCTCTCGGGCAGTCCATCGTCGAGCTGGGCTGCTTCAGTTCAAGGGAATGGGCACAAGAAGTCGTACGCGATGAATGTTGTGGGAGTCGATAGAGCATGAACAGAGCAAGGGAGCTGCCGACTGGACAACTGCATCGCGCAGCTCATCCACAGCGCCCGCCCCATGGAAGAGAGGTGAGCTGTCCACCTTGGAGGATGACTAAGGCAGCACCGTCGGGAAGTACCCTCACCGCTTTCCCCGAATGGTGCACACCGCCGTGGGGACGGACCTGCCTAGGTACCTATGTAGGTACCTGGTCCACCTGAGCAGGTACCTAGGTACTTGTACATCAAGCCTCTTCAGCGCCTTCAGGCACAGGGCAGCAGCTGCTGCTGTACTACACTGGTGGGACCCCGCTGTACTTGTAACCGATCGCTGCTTCCGGCTTGCAGTTTCTACCTACATTCCGTACCTAGGTAGGTAATGTACCTTACTCATTGCACGTTTAGGTAAGAACCAGGCCGCATTGCAATCGGTCCCTCCGGCCAGTCCCGTCCCTCAGTCCCTCCCACTTCGCAGCCCCTCCATCTTGAACATTCACAATCTCCGGTTACCTCATCCCCTACCTACCACAACCAACCTCAACCCCTCCCACCTCCCCCCGCCTTGATATTAACAGACGACGCGAGAAACCATGGGCGCAAAGGTTCCGCGCAACTTTAGACTCCTCGAGGAGCTCGAGAAGGGCGAGAAGGGTCTTGGAGCAGGTACGTGGAAGTGAAGCCCCTCCCAGCCTCACGCAAGCAAGCCCAAGCCGCCCCGCGCGCATGTCGACTAACAGTCCAATTGCAGAGGCTTGCTCCTACGGCCTGAACGATGCCGAGGACCTCTTGATGTCCGACTGGAACGGTACCATTCTGGGCCCCCCTCACGTTAGCACCCCGTCCCACCATGGAGCCTTTGGCTATATATATTCTTGCGCGCATGGTCACTGACAGACGCCATGGTGCAGAGTGTCCACGAGAACCGAATCTACTCCCTCAAGATGCACTGCGGACCAAACTACCCCGACGAGCCCCCCACGATACAGTTTGTCAGTCAGGTCAACCTGCCCTGTGTTAACTCTCGCAACGGCGTTGTCGACCACAAGCAGCTACCGTGCTTGGCCAACTGGAAGAGGGAAAACACCATGGAGACCATCTTGATTGAGCTCAGAAGGTGCGTCGGTACTTGCGCTTGGCTGCGCGCTGTGTCGCCCTGCGACACGGATTAGGCACAGCTGACAGTTTAATTATCAGATACATGGCGGCCCCGGCGAACAAGAAGATCCCCCAGCCCCCCGAGGGCTCGACTTACCAGTAACCTGTTTTCATGATTCCCCAATAAGCTCGAAAAAGGACACAGGAGGAACGGTTCGCATGGTTCGCGGTGCAAGTAGTATGTATGGCTCAATGAAGACGACATTTCCTGCAAACCATGATTGTTTCTTTTGATCCATGCTATCGGATCGTGCACAGAAGCCAGTATCTTATCCGGAAATTCCTGAAGTGGGCAGTGAAACCTCAGGGCGGCGGCACAGCCCGCGGAAAGGAGTCTGAAGGAGGCGGTCGTACATGTCAGCACCTTGGGTACTCGACTTGTTTGTTTCTACAAGCCGCCGAGCTCTCCGATCATCTGAAGATTGATTGCACTTTCCCCGGGCAAAATTTCGTAGTTGTCATTCATTGACGAAACGTTGTCTGTCTTGCTGGCCCAACTGGGCTGGGAACCATGTCAGTGTGAGGTGGCGTGCATGATAACAATGCCGCACCTGGGCTCATGAATGCCACGGCCTCTACTTGTATCCATCTGAGCTAAACTTTGAGGGCGTTGCACAGATGCCAGGTACGCGCCATATCGATGTTCAAACAAACATGTTCCAGCGCTTTCAGTCGTACGGGTGAGCTGCTGCTGCCAATGCTTGCAAGGTCTTATGGGCAGCAAGTAGACCACCTCCTATGTATCCGTAACTCAGGTAGATATCTACCTATGTAGGTAGGTACCTTGGGTACTGTAAGTATAATTAGTACTTACAGTACCTACACTTACAGTACCGTACCTGCCTACATCGTATATCCAGGCTTGGAACACAGGCGGAAGCCAGACCCGACCCGGTCGGTGGGCCTCGGTCGTTGCCGTCCGTCCGTCGGCTAAATGTCGGCAGGCAGCTGCCGCCTCCGTCATCCCATCCCAGGTGCATTTTTCTCCATTGAAAGACCCACCCACGCCTTACTACCTACTTGTTAGGTACGCGAGAGCTGTTCCCCGGGAGCTTGCAACCAACTTGGACTGATCCACGCACTTCCAACGTATGCCAATGCAGCAGCAAATATGGCCTCGGCGGTAACCAAGGCCGCACTCTTCCCGCCTCTGCGGCGAGCTCTCGTCCAGTCGCGAGGTTTCCAGACCAGCACCAAGAACCTACAGCCCTCGGCTTTCGGCGTTGGCTCCAGCATTCCCCCGTCCTACTTCCAGAAGTCGTCGCTCCCCGCCAACACCATCATCCGCTTCGTTCCCCAGCAGACGGCATGGATCGTTGAGCGCATGGGAAAGTTCAATCGCATTCTCGAACCCGGCCTGGCTATCCTGGTCCCCTTCATCGACCGCATCTCCTACGTCAAGTCGCTCAAGGAAAACGCCCTCGAGATCCCCAGCCAGAGCGCCATCACGGCCGACAACGTCACCCTCGAGCTCGACGGTGTCCTGTACACCCGAGTTTTTGATGCCTACAAGGCCAGGTATGTTGGCGCAATAAGCGCTTGTGGCCTTGTCGTCGTCCATGGAAAGGGAACCGCAAAACTGACTTCTTGTTAGCTACGGAGTCGAAGATGCCGAATACGCCATCTCCCAGTTGGCGCAAACCACGATGCGATCCGAGATCGGCCAGCTGACCCTCGACCACGTCCTGAAGGAGCGCGCAGCTCTCAACACCAACATCACCGCCGCCATCAACGAGGCCGCCCAGGCCTGGGGTGTTACCTGCCTGCGTTACGAGATCCGGGATATCCACGCGCCTGCCGGCGTTGTCGAGGCCATGCACCGCCAGGTCACCGCCGAGCGCTCGAAGCGAGCCGAGATTCTCGACTCCGAGGGTCAGCGGCAGTCGGCCATCAACATCGCCGAGGGTAGGAAGCAGAGCGTCATCCTCGCCTCCGAGGCCCTCCGCGCCGAGCAGATCAACCGAGCATCCGGTGAGGCCGAGGCCATTCTCATGAAGGCCAAGGCCACGGCGGCTGGTATCGACGCCATCGCCAAGAGCATCGCCGACGGCGAAGAGGCGGCACAGGGCGCCGTCAGCTTGTCCGTCGCCGAGAAGTATGTCGACGCGTTTGCCAAGCTTGCCAAGGAGAGCACGGCCGTCGTCGTTCCCGGAAACGTTGGCGACATTGGAGGCATGATTGCGACGGGCCTGAGTGTCTACGGCAAGGTGGGCGAGGCGCAGGCCAGGACAATGGCAAAGCAGATTGCCAACAAGGACTCGGAAGGGAAGTCCACTGACGATGGGTTCAAGGAGCCCAAGCAGCTGAAGGAGTCGGTGCTTGAGAGCTTCGACGAGGCTGCGGGCAACAAGTAATCAAGCAAGACGGAGCTGGGGCGTTGGAGGACACTACGCCGAGAGAATCAGGATGTGACAATATGTACTAGTATTACCCACTCGACCCAAAAAGACGAGGCGACAAAATGCCTATGCACACAGGTTTAAATTGACATTATCCACAAAACACAAAACTGTCGTTCACGGAAAAGCCCTTTGGTCCTTCCACCGCCGCAGACCCGGCCGCGGGTCTCCCTTGATGGGCGTCACAGAGAAGGAAAGCAATAACATCATTGGTCAATGAATTCTATTGAGAATTGAGACGAGGTGAGGCGTGAAAGGAGGGAGGCAGCCAGCTGGATCCAGCGCCAGGAGCCTCATCCGTTGATAAAATCCGACCAACTCCGTCGACGCCTCCCCTTCCGCGTCCTCCTCTTATGCTGAAGAAACGCTTCCTCGTAGCTCATCTGTTGCTCCCCTCGATGTATGCTCCCGCCATCTCTCTAAAAGCATTATGTTCCTCCCAAGCATGCAGCATGATACTATTACAGAATGTGACTTGAATGAAATGACTGGGCGTTGTGACAACACCCCCTTCTCGAGGGCTTGTTTAAAAAAGGGAAAAGAAAAAGAAGAAAAAAGAAGAAAAAGAAAAATCAAAGTCAAAGAACCCAACCTTGCCCGCTTCGTTCCGTCCCGAGAACAGTTAAACAAGCCGCCGCCATCGCCGTAACCCAAGAGACACCCACGTCTCTTATATTCGTGTGGGCTATTCGTACAAGATGTGGTTATTGACAAAGAAAATCAATCATGTGCATTTGGGGTATCATGAAGAGAGAGAGAGAGAGAGAGAGAGAGAGATGTTTGAATCGTCCCCCGGGCCAGGCCCTTTTCAACCGTTGTCTCCCCAGCAAGCGGGCTCGGCCCCGGAATTGCCGACCGCGCTCAGCCTGACGGCCTTCCTCTTCGACAGCCCCCTGGTGGTGAAGGCTACGGCGTCTGCGGGCGAGACGGGCGAGTCCGGCCTCGGGACGCCGCTGAACCGGCCGGCACCGCCGTCAATACCCGCAGCCGCCGCCCGATGTCCATCCTTGGCCACCGGGTGGTCTCCCCTCGGCCGCAACGGGGACGGTTCATGCCCGTTCCACTCCCTCGTCCTCAGAAACCGCCCGCGGTCCTTGCTAGCCGCGCCGTGTCGGGCGTCGCGGCTCTGGAAGAACGACGTGTCGCCCGACGGAGGCTCGTCCTCGGTCTCGCTGCCGTTGTCCAAGTCCATGTAGTCGCTCAGGTCCGGGCTGGGCTCGGCGAAGTCCATCGAGCTGACGTGACACACCGGCCGGTCCAGGTAGAGCAGGACCCGCTCCCCCTTGGCCCCAGCCGGCGCCGCCTCCTGGACCGGCACCATCTTCCTCGCGCCGGTGGCCCGAGACAACGCCCTCGACGACGACCGCGAGTTGGGCTCCAGATGACCGGAGCCGCTGCGCTGGTGGTGGCTTTTATCCGGGACCGTCGAAGCCGGACGGCTGTCGGAGGAGCGCGACCCGGCCCTGATGGTGCTGTTGGAGTTGGCCGACGTCTGGTGGCGGAGCGTCTGGGGCGGCTCGGGCCATTTCATGTCGGTGATGGTGGCCTGCGAAGAGTTCCGCTGGTGCTGGTGTTGGTGGTGGCGGTGCGGGGACGCGCTCCTCACCTCCTCGCCGTACTCGGCCAGGATCGTCTCGCGCATCCGGGCCCGCTTCATCCGGAGGGCGGCGAGCAGCATCTCCTCCTGTCGCGTGACGGCCATGAAGCGAGCGTCCGTCTTGTTGGGGCTCTCCTCGGGGGGCTCTGAGGCGATGGAGGCCTCGGTCGACGTCGGGCTCATCGGCGGGGTCGGTTGGTCGACGGAGCGGGCGGACGACGACTTTGTAGAAAGCATGCGCTGCGGCTGCTGCTCCACGCGGACGGGGGGCGTGTAGAACTCGGCCGGGGGAGGCACCGAGCTGGAGCGTGTCTCGTGGGCGCCGTAGGCCGGACGCATCGGACGGTCCCCCGCAGAGTTGGTAGTGGACGCCGAGCTGGTCGGGTGCCGCGCCTGCCGCCTCGATGCAGACGGGGGCTTGTACGTAGTGGCGGGCAAAGAGCTCATCCGAGGGTAGACGACCGGGGGCTGGCCCGAGGGCGGCTTGCTCATGACGGGCCTGTATTCGGCTGTCTGGGCGAAGCTGGCGCGCTTCGTCGACCTTCTGGAGCCCGTCCCCGCGGATGGTGCGTCCCGAGAATGCCCCGACCGCAACGATGCCGAGGGGCCCAGGCTGCCGGCGTCGCTGCCCCGGGACTCCCCGGTGAATTTGGAGACCGAGTCTGTGAAAACGTCGTCCTCCGAGTCCGACGACAGCGACAGCACGCTCTTCTCCGCCAGGTCGGACTCGTTGATGCTGTGGCTCGTCCGCTTGGACGCCCTGGAAGTCTTGGTGTAGCGGCTCGAGACGCTCGACGCGCAGTCCCGGTCGACCTGCATCAGCTGTTGCCCTGTGGGCCTGGGCGGCTCTGGGAATGCGCCATGATGGTGCTGGTATGTTGAGGATGTCCCCTCATGCCGGATCGGCGGCCTCGGGGCTGGCCTCGGAGCATTCCTGTTCTGGTCCGCTGTTTGTTCGGCCTTGTCGAGGGACGGGTCCGACGCCGCCAAAGGGCGGTCGTCGCCGAGGACGCGGTCGAATGACATCTGCTCGTAGTGCTCGTACAGATTGGGAAGCGTGCTGATGTCGTTGGCGCCTTTGCGGCTGCTGGACCCCGTCCTCGGGCGGCCCGTCATGGATTTTATACTGTCGAGTGTGCTTCTCCTCATCAGTCTTCGCTCGGCCCTCTGCGGGACCGGCGGCGGCATCTCCTGTTTGGACGACGACGACGCCACAGACGCCAGCGAGGGCGGCCTCTTGGGCTCGTCACGCTCTCGCTGAGGCTCTTTTTTGCTCCGGAGACTGTGGTGCTTATGCAGCGAGAGCAAGGGAGCCAGGTCCAGCCGGCTGGGCCGCTTCCTGACCTTCGGGTCTGACGACGCCATGTGGTTCGATTCCTTTCCCTCGATGTCGAGTACGGCGTTCGCTTTCGGGGGTAGCCCCTTGGCCATGGCAGAGGACGAGGTTTGCTGGGATATCGAAAGCGGCATCTTGGACTTGTCGTACCACGAAGTGATGGTCGAATTCGAGGCCCGTCGGGTCAGGCTCGAGGTCTCGGTTAACTCGCGGAAGTCGGCCGTGTTGAGTTGCGAAAACCGGCTGGCCAGGTACGCCGGCACGATCTCAGACTCCTGCTCCCATAGCGTGGTGCTCCTGCGGCCGTTGCCGTCGTCGTGGCGCAGGCCCCGGCTCTTCTCGCTCGCCGTGTAAGTCATGGTGCTCTCGGACACGCAGACGCTGATGCCTGAGGTGGTGGACGCCGTGTCCCATTGCCGCGGCGCATCGATGTTGATCTCGGCGATGCCCAAGATCTTTTGCGCCTTGGACATTGGCCCTGAGACGATGGGGCCAAAGGGCTCTTTTTGTTTCCGTCCCGGGACGGGGAAAGTGAATTTGGACGTGCGGCCCATATCGATGAGGGGACAGTGTCAAACGACGGGCTTCTGTTACGGGCGGTCAGCTAAGCCATCAAAGAGGCTCGCCCTTTGGAGTGGTGCGGCGCATGGAAAATCAAATCAATTCAAATCATGTAAAACAGCCATTCATCCTTCAGGATGGGTGGCCCGGCGAACATGGAGCGGCAGAGGTCGTGGCGGTGTGGGAGGGAGAGGAGGGTCTACCTTGTCCAAGCAGGTTGACAACCCGCCTTATCGATGCATACGGTTTCGGGGGGGAGGGGAGCAACCAGACGACAAAACTCCATTCGTGGGTGTTGTTTTCAGAGTTTCCGGTTCGCAGATTTGGTTCTCGATGTACCGCCCGGAGTCGTTGGTCGCAGAGCCTTCTTGTTGTTGGTCGCACAGCAGACGGAAGAAGAGAGTCTCAGTCTTCCCAAACGGCCCTCCCTCTGGCAGCGGCGCGCAGTAATGAGACAACGGCCCGGCATGCGGAAAAGTACCAACCAAAGGGGGGGGGAGGAGGGAGGGTTTGAAATACGAGCCCAGACTCCTGTTGGCGTTTCCACCGGTATGATTTTCAGATCGGTTCGCCAGACAGACTAGACTCTCTACCAGGTCTCCGAATTTGCTGGTCCTTCACGCGTCGCGCATGAGACTCGGAAGCGAGAGAAGGAAAAGGAAGAATCCGGCTCGGGGTGCGTCCGTCGGTCACCTCGGGACATGGGCGATGGACGGGTGGGAGGGAACAGCGATGATGATATGGGGGACGGCACCAGTGGGACAAAAGTGGTTTACTAGCCAGCTTGACGTGCGTGACAGCTTGCGACAACCACCTGAACCTTCCATCGCACGCCCTCTACTCTAAAATCCTCCACCTCTGGCCCGACACATCCCCCTCCTTAGCCGGGGGTTGCCTGACTTGCAGGTGATGAAGGTGGGAAGCCGTCAAGATTCTACATGGGTAGTGGCGGTCCACCGCCCGCCATCCTTGTAAGCCACACGAGACTGGTGGGAATGCCAGAGTACCTAGTGCCAGCCGGACCAGAGAGGAGAGAGGGAGCAAAAGGTCTGGCAAGACTGCGCGAACGTGTGTGTACATACACAGTGGTGTAGGTAGGTAGGTAGGCTGGGCTGGGCTGGTAGGGTACACCCCTCCCCCAACTGCGTCCTCCCCTCTCGCTCTCCTCGCTCTCCCCCTTCGAGGCTAAGGCAGGGGTCATGAATGGCCGGAAACGACCCCCTGAACTAGGAGCTCTGATATTGGAAGTTATTAAGAAGAGGAAGGAAAAGCAACAGTAGGTACTGCAGTAACCTACCTAGCCATAAAGGGCTGCAATTTTCTTTGTCCGTGTACCGAACGGACCACATTGTACGGAACCATAGGGAATGGAAGGTTGGTATGGTGCAACCAACAGGGCGGACAAGAAACAAAGACATGACGAGAGACGGCGATGAAGGTGACAGCACTTCCCGTATTCTCTCACATCAAATTTGGCAGCGGGAAAGCCAAGCAGGGGGTCGTGGTAGGTCGAAACCCTTGGCCCCTCTTCCTTGGCCCCAGTTCCCGGCCGAAGCTCGTGGGAGTCCCTCTCACTCTTTGCTCTCACCTCATGCTTGTGGGCGGGATGAATGATCTATCACCTATTTCTACGGGCAATCGCCGGGGGGGGGCCGCCCCTTGGAGGGAGAGGAGTGCTGCTGCTCGTACATACAGGCGAAGGCACTCAATCATCCACCGCCTCTCGTGATCGGCAGAGCTGTTCAACACAACGGGTAAGGGGTTTGTCATCGTCGCATAACCCACGCGCGCTTTGGGCCTCTCTGGCGCTTCTAATTTTGCATAGGTTCATCTCTACTAGGCACGTTCGCGGGAGTTCGTGCGGGCCGGTCGACAGCGGAGCGGCACTTGTTGATGATAGCCACCCCGCGGCCTGCACAGCCATGACAACGGACGATTTCGTGCCCAGACCGAACCGGCTTGACCAGTCCGTGGGCTTTGACAGCTTTGCTGCCGCGTCGCGCCTCGGGTGGTTTGGCTCGCAACCACGGACTGGTTTACAACCGTTAGGCCCATGAACCCGCCTGGCAGCCAACGCAATGTCTCCATCTGCTCCTGTCCTGCCGTTGTCTCAGAGTTCCCCAGCGCGCGAACAACTTGTCCGCCTATCTCGAACCCTGCATCTTCAGTAGGTGAGCAGAGAGGGTCTTCTGAAACAGCCTGATTCGGAACGGCCAAGTTTGAGGCGGTCTACTCACCGTTTGAGAGACAGAGAAGGAGAGAAAGAGAGAGTGTAAGAGAGAAGTGTGGGTAATGTTAGCTGACAGAAGTCCAAGGGGGGGGTTGGTAGCACAGCATCCCCCATGCGTGTGTGATGCAAACGGTTTAACCCCAGTCCTTTTGCAGTCTAGAGATTCGTTGGCATTGTTTCCACACGAGTAAGTATGCTTACACGACCTTCCAAATCAAGGCTGTTTGTTTGTTTAATTGTTTCTTTCTTTCTTCATTTTAACTTTTGATTCCCATGTCTAAGAAGCGCAACCAGCCCGAGCTCTCAAAATGTTCATGTTCCTGTGTCTTGCTTTGCGCCCCAACCCTTTCCGCACCCAGCATGCGAGACACTAGTGAGAGAATGGAATCCACATGTAGTGGCTTGAAATCCATGAGCCGGCCCCGTTCTGAGGTACACACACACACACACACACACAGTCTGGAAGGTCTCTGCGCAACGGGTCACGCCATTGGGTTTGAGCATGCATTCAGCACCCACCCTGGAAGTTACCGCTCTTCTCTCCCCCCCCATCTCTCTCTCTGTCTGTCTCCCCCATGTTGACTCTAACAACCCTGACTTGGGGGCGGCGGCGTGGCTTAGCATGAGTTGCAAGGAGCGAACACTACGGAACCCTTACCGCTAGCGTCTGTTCTCATAAGGCACTGTTTCCATAAGACTCGTTCACGCTAGAGCCTGTGCCTGCAGGCAGAAAAGCAAACAAGGCAGGCCATAGCCGCTCAGTCGCCAATACCACTGTAACTGGAGAACATTTTCTTTTCGTTGTTCTCTGCAGCAATCCATCCCATGACTCGTGAAGCGCTGTTGGCCACTTGGCCCTTGACAGCAAGCGGTGTGTCTGTGGGGAGGGAGGGGGACATCAAGTCAACAGGAAAGGAAACGGATCGTAGAGGGAACCTCATCACCTTCTTTTTGTGGTGGCAAACAAACCGGTTTCGTCCGCACTGAAAGTGTTTTCATGTAGTCCATGTGGGCTGGCCCATGTCGTCGGATCTTCTGTGCGAACGAGCCTGCTTCTTCTACATAGCACTGAGTGTATGGTTCCTTGAAGAGGGCAGAGCTTTCCTGGGTTTGGCGCTACCTTGAACATTAGCTTGTTGTTTGCCTTCGGACGGACACCGTCTCCGCGGCAGGAGAGTTCTGGTATGTCCCAAGCCCTCAGACCCCTTCGACCCCAACCAAAGAATGAATACAATTAAACCACGGACTCATCAAATGAAAAGCACGACGATCCGCTTCATCTTTCTACATAGTAGATATTGAGCTTCCCCGCAATAAGAACACGGAAGGTCAACGACGGTCGTGCTTCAGGGGACCGAATCGGGTTGGCTTCCTCATCAATAGTCGGTCGGTATAGTACAACCAGCCCTTGCACCCTCTTTGTTGACTTGGATGTTGAGCATAATACTTTTGCTCTGTTTTTCCAACTGTGTCACTATCAATGTGTACCTATTCGTACCTATACGACCCCTAGAGGGACCGCCCTGATAAGTACCTTGGTGGCAGAAGCCTTACCATGCGGGAAGGATGACGACTTGGCTTTTTCTTCTTTCTCTGGTCCCCTCTTAGCTCGCTCTAGCTCGGCTCAATAGGGTAAGAAAGGTGTCGTTCAGCGGACGTGGATTACTTGACCCTGTATCCTCTCACTCACCCGTGTCGCCCTCGTTCTGGGACTCAGCAGCGCACGCAAACGGCGTAGGTGTAGGTACGAAAGCACGATTGGTAGCTAGCCTCCACTCTCCGTGGGCTATCACTCCATGCTCAGTGATTTATTTTGCGTCCGTGTGTGCATCCTTCCGGGCTGGAAAAGTCAACCCAGTCGAGGGTGATCCCGGCTTCGAGTCAACAGTGCTGCTATTTGGCCCATATCTAACTGCTTCCAGCAGCAGCAGCACTCGCTCATACGAATAAGGCCGAATAGCAAACCCACACGGGTTGAATAGCAGTGTTCCCGAGCCACGCAAGGAAATCTCTAGCAAACGCTAGGTTCTGCTGGGGAAACAAAACTTGGCGCGCCGTGAGCCATGTCTTCCCAGACGCGGCACGCCAGAGCAAAACGCCTCACCGTACAAGTAGCTCGAGCTACCAAGCCTATATCTACCATTTGCCGGCGAACACCACAACTGAACCGTTTTTCCCCCATTCGGAATGCCAGTTGGGGATTACAATGGTCTGAGAGCCACCGAGGAACCTCACAGCTGGGCCGTCGCCCCTAGCGCACGACATCTCGCTTCCGTCGATTGCTCGTCACCGGCGAGATTAAGGATCAAAAGAGGCCAAGGCCGTGGGCCAGGGGATTAGTCGACCACATGATTGAAGATAAATGGGGGGGAGGGAGGGAGGGCCTGTCAATAGCAACCCCTGACGATGCCCGTACAGGGTCCACACCCAAGAGATTTTGTTCGGGATCCGCTTTCGACTCTCGGAGGAAGGGAAGAAGCTGAAGCACTCTACCGTGACAATGGCCGGAGTGCTGCTCCCAACGCGTGCAGCATCATTGTATGTATATGAGACCAGACCGCCCGATAATGCGGCGCCGAGACTGTCAATCACCGTGTCAATTGCAGCATTGCGCTGGCCGGGGCAACCCAGAATTCGCCCCGGTCTCCAGAGACGGCCCAAGCGAGGGACGGGTCGGCTGTCAGGATAGGTTAGGCTTGTCAGGCACAGCCGCTTGCTTAAACACGGCTTCGGCATGTCTCTCCTTGTGAACGCACGACCAAAGATGACAAGCGTCTGGCCCGGCACATGGCGTACAGTGCTCATGTGGTGTAGGTGCTCAGGTCGTAAACTATGTGTCAGTGTTGCGACGAAATTGTGCAGAAGATTCCCCGTCCGTACGCCCGCCGCTGTTACCGGGATGCCCAGTAGTGCGGCAAGTTGATCCGGATCACTCACTAGCCGAACAGACCGGCTACATACCTAGGTAGCACACTAGACATTAGAATCGGAGGAGAGACAGGGACAGAAACGCAATCGCCACCGGGGAAGATCCCAGAGAGACGGCTGCTGATTGTTTCCCCCCCACAAAGTCTTCATGGCGTCTTCTCGAGATATCAGCAAGCAAGTGCAGCACGGCACTGATCATCCAGTCGAGCCAATAGAGAGTCACAAGATGTACACATGTAATTACTGCGCAGCATGCGTGGCCGAGCAGAATACCTGCGGTACAACCACGGGCTGATTGAGGCAGCATTCAAACGACGTGCCCCTTGGACAGAAAAGCAAGCCCACATTGATGATAAAAAGCAATAAAAATAAAGAATATAAAATATAAAATGGACAGCTGGAGCTGGAGCTTTGGCCGCGAGACTCTGGCCCTTGGCTCCATTCATAAAGTAACCCTCCTCTTCTGGACGCCATGGCGGCGAGGGCTGTTCTCAAGGAGGAAAGTAGGCGATCAGATCCCAGCCCCGCTACCGCTAATCAAGATCTGTCTGTGGCTGTCGACATCCAGCCCCGTCAAATACTTACTCGTTTCGTCACCCTGCCAGCCAGCCTGTCGTCCGCTTTCCAATATTGATGCAACGCCATCCGTGCCGGCAGCGGTAGTGCATGTCGCAATCTGTCTTGGATGGAGACATATGCTCCGGACGACAGTAAACAACGATATTGCTTTGTAGTCAACGGCCAGGTTCGGGCATCTGGAAATAGATGGGCGGGGGAAGGATTCCAACCTCTTGTTTCTTGGATCCGTGTTACCCCTCGCGTCAATATCTTTTCCCAGAGAGCTATGCCTAACGGATAATAGACACCCAAGTACGACGACGATATCGAACCACCCACCTCCCTTGCCATGAAGCTGACATCCTTTGGGCCAGGGCTACCGGTTTCCTTGCTCTAACCGGCTCCTCTCCAGATCCCCCCCAACGCTGATCCTCCCTAGGGGCGCAGATTTGCACATGCGCGTCGTCGCAAAAAGTAAGAAGGAACAAAGGTTAAGATAAACATTGGTTCCAAGACATTGCCAGACTGATTCATCGCCGCAGGCTCAGATCTCCCCTTTCCCCTTTCACACAAGCTGACAAGTCATTTGGCCGCGTATAACTCAATTTCTGATTCTGACTCCCTTCTCCTTTGCCAAACTCGTGTTGTATGCACACATACAAAAGACGGGTTTCCTAGAAGCGCTGTTGTTACACCAACCAGCCAAGCACGCCTTTCACCTTCTCCAATCCTAAACACCGGCGTCCGTCGGCCGATGTGTCGCGGCCCGTTGCCAATCATGTGCATCACATCGGCTGGTTGGTCTTGCATGCGTGGCATCGGCTATGGGTGCGGTCTCGAATGTTTCGGAGACCCATGATGAAGGATCAATTCCGCCAGACTCGATCGGGCATATCGCATCACGCTTGATGTAACCCCTCTGCCCCCCCCCCCCCCCCCTTCGCTGGGACTTTTTTCTTCGAATCGTATACCGCTGGCATCTCGAAACAGCTAACGCGAGGCGCCTGCCACTGCGCCGCACGTAGCGGCAGGCAAACTGCGTCAAGGTAACATTGATGCCTCGACTTGCCCCTCGGTCAGCGAGAGGCTAGAAAAAACAACCCCCGTCTTGTTTGTCTGCTGCCCGCGCCGCCCACCCCCACTCGCGATTTCACACTTGCATATTCACCCGCGGGAGATCTCGCCCGATGGCTGGTACCACGCCCGAGCCCGCTCTCCGGCGACTGTCGGACTGTTGGGCCGCCGGCGCCTCCCTGTCACGATGAGCAGATAAGCTAGGCAGGCGGCGTTTGCGGCTTCCAGCGCAGATCTCGAGATATTAACTCAGAGGGCCCCGCTCGCAGTGTTCCAGTTGGCGGGGTAAGGGTATATCGCAAGGGAGAGTCATCGCGGGGTAGGTCTGACGCGAGTGCAACTTCCAAAGTTGTTGGTGAGGCAATAGATGACGCGGGGGGTGGGGTCTGGGTGACTCGCGTTCCGCTGCTTGCGGAATTGCTTCCTCTTGTTCTTCTCGGATTCGGCAATTTCATGTCATTTGCAGGGTTTTGAATCGATGGCGAGCTCGACACATAGTTACTGCCTGTGCGTTCCCAGATCGAGGGGAGAACGGTGGTGATGCTCTCTGAGACCTCGTTCAGAATACCCAGCTCAGCACGCACGGCCGTGTGCACGACCTGCCTATCCCATTTCGTTTGCTGATTCAAGTGGATCTACTGGCGAATATTTCCTGTTCGAGAACGAAAGGATGTCTTCCCTGGCCGGCGACTGAGTCGTGCCGATGGTTGGAGGAACCTAGCCATCAAGCGGGCTACGGCGCTTGCTCTTCTCGTCTCTATTCGCCGGCATTATTGCAGACTCTTGGTGACATGTTCAACATGAAAATAGAATATCCATGAATGCATGATTTAGTGTTTCGTGGGAGTCCCCGATATCGGGGAGATTGTGTGCGCGATTTAGGTTGATGTGGGTGTCGGTATCACACGAGATACGTCTTTCGGCAGGGTGAAGCGGCAGTCACTTGATAATATCAACTGTTGTCTGAAGAAGGGAAAAGAAGGAAGAACACTGGGTATCCAGCAGCCAGGTAGAAATAGGCCGGCAAACGGATGCCGCTATCCTAGTTGTTCCAAATCCGATGATACACATATTCCAATACTAGGGGTGGAGAGGACGAACCGGGAACGCAAGCTATAAGCAGCAGATGAGTTGCCTAGTTGAAGCCGAGACAGGAAGGGTTATTCCCTTTGCCTGAGCCCGATTAAGCTGGTTGGCAACTCGCAAAAAAAAAAAAACCGCCCAGCAACTATAGTCTATAGATGCAGCCAGGGGGAATACAACCAGAATTCATGGCCTTTCACCAAATCGTACCGGTCTTTTCTTACATGAAACCATTGAAAACTATACACAGCTATAAGATAGAAAGCGTGGTTAGGGATACCTGAGTTAGTGCGGATGCCCCTGATATCCCTAGAGGTTTTAGTGTAGTCTTTTGAGTGACAGACTATGAAGTCTAGCAGGTCTATATTGCTGTACTTATATAGCAAGGAGCAGACTTAAGATAGTGTAGACTACTACTGCCTAGCAGTGTCATGTAAACTTACCACAATGTGAACTTGGCACCACATGTGAACCGTCCGCGTTAACGCCTCGGGTTATGCTGCTCCCCGAGGACGCGGCGACAAACGTGCGGGCCAGTAGCAAACAACTGTTCTGAGACATGACAATCTGTATAGGAGCTTACACATCGAGTTCGTCTCGGGGTGACTCGTTAATCTTGATTCCACCTATGTCGCTTTTAATTATATTGGGGTCGTCTCCCCAGTAGCCCCAGGGTTGGTAGGGACCTTCATCATAGCAACCAGGAACTGCTTCGGGGCTTTGGCTAACAGGTTCGAAATGGCTGCTGCTGAACGATGCTGTTTCAATGGGTCAAACAGACTTGACAGAAAGGACGACGTAAATTCGCCCTAGTTAGTCGCATTTTAACATCTTCCTATCAAATAGTTGTCTTCGCCTGAGGGAACACTTTTGCGGTGGTGAACAGCAATCCTTTATGCAAAAGATGACTGGACTTTTTTCGGGCAGCCCCATTTCCAGAATTTGGATTCCAGCCCCGTTAGCTACTCATTTGGAAAGACATTGGTTGAGCAAGGTTTGGCTACTAAAGGACATGCTCAACCCAAGGTACGTTACATAGCTCGAACATTGAATGCTCTACGGGTAATCGGACGTCTGTATCCCCCCTTGGCAATGCGTATGCAAGTATGTCCTAATATGTATCACACACAAGCTGTACTGATATATAGGACAGATGCATTGCATCGAGAAGCAAAGCGTTTGGGTGGCTACTCTCAAAAGGCACAGCTGTTAGGCCAAAAAGTGTCTCAAATAAGGTCTATTTACTTGAACCAAAGGCCCATGACCTTGTGTCGTATTTCTTGAGCCTCTTTTGGCAACTGATTTCACTTTGGCTGAGAATCTCATCAGCGAACGGCGTTTTACACAACTTGCGCCGCCAAAATTGTCGCTGATGCTGTCACAGGTCCTGGTTATCCCGTCCGTGTCCAAGTTCGTGCGAGAGCCTAATGGGAAATGCTCCTTGGCTTGACGGATAATTGCAGAAAAGCTTCGGGAGTTTCTTATTCTTTGAATAACCGAGAAGATTCGCTCATCTAGACGAATCTACCGTACATTCGACGTTGTCACTAGTTACCAAGTATACGAACAGCGTACCGGGTTGTGCACAGAAATACATATACAAGAACGCGCCTCGATGAATCTGTTCACCCATCTGCACCATCTCTTACTCTGATCTCGTAAACGTCACCTGCAGATAAGAGCTCGTGATGTTGACCAACCTCCCGTCCTCAATGGTAAATACGTACTCGTCAACCGCCTCCTGGGCGTCGAGGCCCATCCACGCCTGCGAGTTATCAAACAAACCCCCGGTGCCGCCTTCCGAGCGGGACCGCGGTTTCGGCTCCGCGCGGTAGGTAATCAGGCGGAACGTTGTGCTAAACGTGCCCCTGCTGCCGTACAGCGCGGAAAGGGACCGGGAGTTGGAGTACAAGCCGGTGGGGAACAGCCGCATCGGCGACGTGCCCGCGGTCCCGTCCTCGCCGTCGATGAAGACCGACTCGATGACCAGGCCCGCGCCATCCGCGTCGACGCCCAGGGTCATGTTGCTCCCTGGGGTGGCCGCGACAAACGTGCCGACTAGGTTCAGCCTGGCATTGTCGGCGGCGGCAGCCTCAGCCGCGGGGATGAAGAGCTCGCCGACCGCGTCGCGGATCGGCCAGCGGGCGGGGGTGGCGGTGCCCCCGGCCACCAGGATGGAGTACCCGATGCCGTGGTCCGGGGAGAGAGCGAAGATGCACGTGTAGTCGAAGTTGCCGCCCGCCTTGGTGTACAGGTCCGAGACGCGGGTGCGGTTCGAGCCGGCCGAGGTCGGGATCGCGAGTCGGGCGATCTCCCAGGGCGCGCCGACCAGCTCCACCAAAGACCCCGTGCCGCTGAGGGGCTTCATCCACCGCGAGGTGTTGGTGCCGGAGAGGAGCTCCGAGTTCAATATCGACAGCCCGAACGCGCGAAGGTTGGCCGCGTTTGAGTATATGCCGCCCGAGGACGCAGTGATGGGGACGTCCAGGCCAAAGGCAGAAAAGTTCGCGTAAAGCGCGCGGTTGATCGCGTTTATATCCGTGCCATTGGGCGCGGCCGCAGTCGTCCCGTTCAGACCGAGGGGCTCGAGGATGAGGGACCGGAGGGCGTCTGCGTAGTTCTGTCCCGTGAGACGTGCAAGCACTTGCCCGAGAAGGGAGTATCCTCCATCGGAGTAGACGGCGTTGCGGTATGGGGAGATGACAGGTCGCTTTCGGCTCAAGTACTCGAAGAGATCTGCGTCAGAGAGTCAGCCATGTAGCCGAGTACGCATACACGAGGTCAATCCGCTTACCATCAGGGGTCAAGGCCTGAGCCCCCTCTGTGGTCAGGTTTGACGTGAGAAGTTCTGATTCTCTTGTCAGCTTTGAACCTGTAAACCATTGACCGTAACTGGGAACTGACTATCCACTCCACCAGATCCCGCTTGGTGAGATGCCAACGCTCCGACGGTAATGTCTTCCCAGCTGATTCGGCCAAAGGAATTTTCGGACGAGTTGCTCAGAAGCTCCGGGATGTACTTTGTCACCGGATGGCCCAGGACTTCGACGCCGGCCTTGGCGAGGATCGCGTAGGCCGTGAAGAGCTTGCTCACACTGCCGATGCGCGCAATGGTGCCATCGTTCAGCTCGCCGGACGTCAGACCGGGCTTTCCGTTCTCGCCGACGTGGTAGTAGCTATACAGGGACTTGTTCGTTGCGGCGGAGAAGACGTCGACGGCGAAGACGAGATCGGTCTTGTTCAGCTTGCCGCTCTCGAAGAGGGCCTCGATCACGCCGGGGAAGGACTCGGTAGCATTCCGGATATGCTCGGAATCTGTGGGATCAAAGTTGGACAGGAATGATGGGCCGAGGAGAGGGACATCTTCCGTTGGAACGCTGGCAGCACCGGCTGCGGCAACGGCTGCGGAAGCGAAGAGACCGAGAACGGAGTTGCGAAGCATCGGGAACAAATTGTAAGGGTGAATATGGAATGCTGAGGGTGTGATAGAGGAGACAGATGCGAGTGTGATGAGGCAGTTCGTGATGAATTGGAGGTCTGGATGTTGTCAGTTAAATACTGCTCGATGATCCATCGTCGGAATGTGATGCCTGGTATTAGCAGGACGTCATTGTATGACCTGCGCCTTGCTTTACGTTACCCTTGTTCATCGTGCCTCGGACTTTAATAATGTAGGCTCATAGCTGCCGGGCGCCCGCTAAGCCGTTGAGGCTGAAGAGGATGAGGATGGCGAGCCTGATTTGTGGAGGGAGATGACCTGGGGAATTTTCCTAAAGAGGCAATTGTGAGTCTCAAGTCTCGCCAGTGGCACGCAGCCACGTTGGGGCTTACTACCAACCTAAGCTTGTCCATCCCGAATTAGGAAAATACATGTCAACCGCTGGAATTAAGTTGACCAGCCGTCATAACCTTGATGATAGGTTCAAAAGTACTATTATCGCCAGCACTTCAAGCCACAGCCAAGCCATTGACCGTTCTGCTGTTGCTGACGTTTGGGCGCCTGGGTACCAGCATGTAATGTAGTTCGCGTTATGACCAAAGTATAGCCTAATCCGGCAGTTGCTCTGCGTAATTGGGTTTTTGTTACTGTATAAGGAACTGACATGCAGCACAAGCTAGAAGTCTGCGTATGATGATATCAATGCCCTGGTTGCCTGGGTGGAGTGGGCTAGACTGAGGGAAATATCGGAAAATGTAGTTTGATAAATAATAGGATAGAGCAACGACGCGCAGCTTAACAGTATATATGAAAGAATACACTGGTAGTACTGCTTCCAAAATTACACATGTTCAGTGTGACCTGTTAGTATCACAGTATATTCACTGGAATGCGCGCCAGTTCTTCGGTGCATCGGGTCGACCGCGTATGAAGAGAAGAAGATTCCGAGAATGCCATGCTGGTAAAAGGTCGCTAGTTGGGTCAGTGAAATGAGACGAACCATTGACATGACTATAGAATATATGTGTCCATTCAGTTCCCCGGCTGACCTAGTCTCTTATTATGTGCGAATGCTCGACATCCAAATTTCCAACAGAGTCTTTGTACCAAAGACCTGAGTTGAAATGGCAAACTCTCGACAAGTCCTCCCAGTATGGAGAAGGGTGATGATTGATGCGTCAGCAACTATTGAAATCAAGGTTTCCGTATTCTCTTTAGCAGCAGTACCTAGTCAGGGGTTGTGCAACAATTACATACTGCACACACTACCGTATTGTGCTCCCTCCCACCCCTGGTAAGGTAGGCATTAACCATGGACCCCCAGGATATATACCAGGTGGGCGTTCATAGCACTCTTTATGTCACACAAGCCTCTTTGGAGAAGCGTTTCGTACGCGCCCCCCATGCAATAATAAGCGTTTTCAAACCGATGCACGATAAGATTCCAGATTGCCGTCATGCTTGATTGTTTAAAGGGATGGTTCGGTCTCAACACTTTTCCCCGCATCCTGCGCGGGGTAGGGATCAGTACTCGAGTACCACAGGGAGAAAGGCAAACAGCGTCCCTTTCGCTTTCCCTCATACAACAGATGCGATATCACCAGTGATTGCTTGAAATGTTGCGAGTCATCGAATGTTCCGTCTTGCTGTTCTGCGGGGGTGCCCTGGTGGCGGGGTCCGGTCCCGACAGCCATCAAAAACCACTTGTATCTCGGATCTGTCTCCCGGCGGTGGAGCATGCCACCAACAATGACGTTGCCAACGGCTTCCCGGATTGCAGCCGAGACCCTCTTTGCTCGAACGACGTATGCGATGAGGCCCTCCCGCCGAAGGAGCGGGCCGCAGCGCTGGTAGCCGAGCTCACGATCTGGGAGAAGCTGGATAACCTCGTGAACGAGGCGCCCGGCGTTCCACGTCTCGCCATTCCGCCGTATGAGTGGTGGTCTGAGGGCCTTCACGGAGTCGCCTCGTCACCGGGTACCAGGTTTGCCAAGAGCGGCAACTTCAGCTACGCGACTTCGTTCCCGCAACCCATTGTCTTGGGCTCGGCTTTCGATGATGAGTTGGTCAGGGCTGTCGGGGAAGTGGTCAGCAGGGAGGCGAGGGCGTTCAACAACCGCGGCAGGTCCGGCCTCGATCTCTATGTAAGCTCGACGTCTCGCCGCGCTAGAACGGAAATGCGGGATTACATGCTAACTGAGTCCGAGTCCCCGAATATCAATGCCTTCAAGGACCCCCGTTGGGGGCGTGGCCAAGAGACTCCCGGCGAGGACCCCTTTCACCTGCAGAACTACGTCGCAGCCATGCTCACAGGACTCGAAGGGGACGATCCTTCGAAAAAGCTAATAGCGACATGCAAGCACTACGCAGCTAACGACTTTGAGAATTACAAAGGCGTCGACCGTGCTGGCTTCGACGCAAACATCACCACCCAGGACCTGTCTGAGTACTATCTTCCGCCCTTCAAAACCTGTGCAGTTGACAAGAAGGTCGGCTCTTTCATGTGTAGCTATAACGCCATCAACGGAAAGCCCCTCTGCGCAAACCCTTATCTTCTGGAGGATATCCTACGTCGGCATTGGGGTTGGGATGGGGACGGGCAATACGTCTCGACGGATTGCGACTGTATCGCTCTGATGGTGTCGCATCACCATTATGCCCCGGACCTCGGACACGCGGCGGCCTGGGCGATGAAGGCCGGCACCGATTTGGAATGCAATGCGTTTCCCGGCTCTGAAGCCTTGCAACTCGCTTGGAACCAGTCTCTCATTTCCGAAAAGGAGGTCGACAAGTCTCTCACAAGGATGTACACAGCGCTCGTATCTGTTGGCCAGTTCGATTCGGCGCAAGGGCAACCGTTGCGCTCGCTGTCGTGGGACGATGTGAACACAAAAGAGGCGCAGAAGCTTGCATACCAAGCCGTCATCGAAGGCGCCGTGCTCTTAAAAAATGACGGGATTCTGCCCTTGCCATCTTGGCGCGCAAAGAAGTATGCACTCATCGGTCCCTGGATAAATGCAACGACGCAGATGCAGGGCAACTATTTCGGTCCCGCACCGTACCTGGTCTCCCTCCACCTGGCCGCAAAGGAACTCGAGTTGGATTTCACTTACTCCTTGGGCTCTCAGATCAACAGCACCGATGATTCGTTCTATCAAGCGCTCGACTCGGCCCACGCTGCAGATTTGATCATCTTCGCAGGCGGCGTCGACAACACCCTGGAAGCTGAGACTCGCGACCGCAAGACATTGGCTTGGCCTGAATCCCAGCTTGATCTTCTCCGCTCTCTGTCCGCACTTGGGAAGCCTGTCATCGTGCTTCAATTCGGTGGAGGGCAGGTTGACGATACCGAGCTCCTTGCCAACGACTCTATCAATGCACTTCTATGGGGTGGATACCCCGGCCAGTCTGGGGGAAAGGCCGTCTTTGATATTCTATTCGGCCATGCTGCGCCTGCTGGTCGACTCTCGGTCACTCAATACCCTGCGTCTTACAACGAAGCCGTCCCGTCGACAGATATGAACCTCCGACCTGGCCCAGGAAACTCGGGGTTAGGGCGGACTTACATGTGGTACAATGGTGATGCAGTCGCACCCTATGGGTTTGGTTTGCACTATACGACATTCGACGTCGAGCTGGAAGCGAGGCGGGCGTCAGCTCTCATCAGAACGGAGGAAGTCTCTTCCCTTTTGAGCGACGACCATGCCTCTGGAGCCCTGGCGTGGCAGCAGGTGCTGACGAAACCAGCCGTCAGCGTTGTCATTACAGTATCTAATACAGGAAAGGTGGCATCAGATTACGTGGCATTGTTGTTTCTGAGATCCGACGCTGGTCCAACCCCTCGACCGACCAAAACACTTGCAGGATATCACCGCTTCAGAAACATACAACCCGGAGAGAAGTCTGAGAGAGATGTTGAAATTACAATTGAGCGTCTTGTAAGAGTTGATGAGCTCGGAAATCGAGTGCTACATCCGGGGTCTTATGAATTGTTTGTGGATTTGGACGAGAAGTCGACGTACGAATTCAAGGTTGGAGGTCCTTCAGTGGTAGTTGAAGAGTTTCCGCAGCCTGAAGATCGGGATTAGGATGGGTCTGAGTCGAGCCCATCGCAGAATTTTGTGCGACTTCTGGCAGGTCGTAGAGCTTACAAGCCCATGGCTAGGCCGGAATGTCTTTTTGGAACTGATCTAACGATACGACTGTCTAGTGTAAAAGAGATAACTGCTTAGAGGGGCGACAAATCTGGCTATTGCGGCGTCGAACCAGGATGTAGCATCTGAGGCCGCTTTATGCCGCGTAGCAACACGTTTGTAATAACTTCTATCTCTCATAGTCCATCTAGGATAATAAGCAACTCATGCGTATCCAATCAAAATGGATGAAGGGTAGCAAGTCGGACAGAGTTCATCCAAACTCAGCATCATGCCAAAATAAGAGAGTATCATGGACCGCCCCTTTTAGTATCGCAAAGGTACCATGCAACCTAGAATACATTGTATCCCCATTGAAAGACTACTATGATGAAAACCTGGATATGTAATTTGGTTATAGCACTTCTCTTGGACTGGCACAACCTTTCATCTATTAATAGCAAAAATATCTTTGCATCAAGAATTAACGGCTCTTGATACACAAACAATAACTTGGCAGGTGGGTATCAACTATGATAGTGTTCGTGCTATAAGGGATGCGCTCTTGGCAAGACGCGGCCAAATAAAAGAGTGCATTGTCGTCTAAAAGACACTTTCTTGCATGTAAGAAATTTGCGCTTCCCGATAGTTATCCTGTGCGAAATAGCTCAAGGTGGTGTAATTGGCATTGAAGACCAGGTTATGCGGTTGCCCAGGCGTGTATCTTGGCCAACTGGCGCCGCTCATCTTTTGAGCATCGCAACCATTCGGATCGTTGCCGTGAATGAAAGCAACCCACATGCTGCTCATGAGGCCGGCCAGCTCGACGTAAGACTGGGGCTTCCCCTCAAATGGGTTGATGGCGTAACCAAGCCCCTGGACGTTGTTGAACGCGAATGCGACCTCCTGAAAGTGTGTAGCGCCGTAGATTGGCGCGATGCCGTTGACATAGACATCCCACATGTATGAGTACACCGGCAATCCGATTCCGGCATAGGATCTTGCCAGGAGCCTTCTGCCGCTATGTTGTTGGTAGTCTCCCGCAACCGCCGCCACGCGCTTCCATTGAGAACCGAATCGAGCGAGATCCCCAGAAGGTCGACCTGGGTACGAGCTGGGTATGCCAACATTCGGGTCGTCTAAATACAACTCCGAGATGGCAGCAATCTGAGTAGTATTGACCTGCAGACTACTTGCGAGCCATGCCTTAAACTCTTCCGTAGTGTTGATACCCTGCTGTGCGTACCCGGTGCCTTCGTCAAAATTATTGCCGAGAAGAAGCGGAACGGGGGCAAATTTGCCTTGTCGCAGAAGGGTCGATGCTTGCGCCGTGATGAAGTCGCCGTCCACGACAGCGCTGATCCCGGGAGCAGTGACTCCTAGGGGGTTTGAGCCGTTGAAGATCCCATTGAGAGTTTGCCACGGAAGTGCTTGCAGGCAGCTTATCCGCGCAGCCGAATCGCCCTTGGCGCATCCCGTCTTCCGCAAGAGGGCCTCGAAGTAAGGTTGCCAAGCATCGGCATTGACGAACCTGGCGACCGGGCTTCCACTTTGGAGGACGGCGCCTCGAAATAGGTTGTCATGCTTACCGTCATAAGCAATGAGCTGCATTCCAATGGATCGTGCCCCAGCGGACTCTCCCCAGACAGTCACCTTCTCGGCGCTACCGCCGAGAGCAGCAATGTTTTCTTGAATCCATCTCAGTGCCAGACGTTGATCCTTAAACCCAATGTTTCCTGCCTTGTTGTCTTGCAGTTCTCGACTGAAGAGAAATCCCCAATACGAGAGACGATAGTTGATTGAAGCTGCAATTATGGGCTTGTCCTTCTTGACGGACTGGTCGACAATGTAGCTGAGGTTGTACCTTGGGTCGCGGGATCCACCGTTGACATAGCTCTGAGGTGATAAAAATCAGCGATAATTCGTTGTTCCGTCAAAAATGTCCTCAACACCTACGCCTCCGTGAATCCAAAGACCGACCGGAAGGTCGTCGCCAGGCTTCGTTCCGGCCGGGCGAACAATGTTGATAGTTAAGCAGTCCTCTGAAACCGGACTCCCGAGACTCGAGGTATCGGAGCCGTACCCGATACACATCCGGCCATACTCGGTTGCAGACCTTGGCTCTTCAAATGACTCGTTCAAAGGTTGAGGGGGTGCATAGCGGAGGGAACCGAGAGGGGGTTGCGCATATGGGATGCCTAGAAATAAATCTTGCGCATAATGTTTGTTGCGCACGCCCACGAAGGTTCCGTTTACAAGGCGCACGGAAGGAGGCGAAACGTTATGATGTTGGTCTACTAGTGTGAGACACTCGGATGGGTCCGAGCCCAGGAGGAGCACCAGGAGTTTAAACACACGTGGCCGCATTCTGGACGGTTTCAACAAAGCCAAAGGATGCTCACTGCTTCTAGATGTCGAGAAGAAGGGACAGAATAGCTAGCAAGGGCGTGTCTCGCTTCAATCAGATGAATCAGATACTACATCTTCAGGCTACCCAGCCAGACGGGATTCGATTATGGGATAATTATTTCATGTCCCTCATAGTCCTCATGAATCCCCTCTGACCTCATGACCATAAACCACGGCTATACAATTCCGCTGGAGTGGAGGCTACTAGCCGGTTCGGATACAGTGCATCTGTTATTGGTGGCCCTGACCGATCATTTGATTCATCGATGACACCCCTATTACCATGCTCATCGGGATCTCGGGGACCGTGGTCACACTTTGCGGACTGAGGGTGTGCATGGGCCGGGCAGTTCTATGAGGAAGGGCTGGCATCACTCGCATCGCAGTTCCCCTCGGGAGCGAGAACAATACAACCAAAGCCAGAGAATCCGGTCTCATTCATATCTGCCGACAGCATCTCCGTTTCTTCAAAGAGGGAAGGTGCGTTTTTGGTTTCTCGTGTTTCTCATGTGTCAAGGAATACCAGGCGACTAACTTCTGTATACGGGTTAGCAATAAGTGACTATACCACAAGGGCTCCCACGCCGCTGCTAACCCCATGTTGGTTGGCGTTTATGGAAAACCAGGATTCTACCCCGCTCAATAAACAAGTATCTGGATCCGGCACTTGATGATGTACCCCAACGTGGAGCTGATTGCGGGGGGTGGGATAGGTATCCGAGCTGACGTTTGTACGGATACTGGGTTATCCTTCCGGCGGTTCGGAGACAAGAAACCTGATTTCGTTTGAAACAATTTAAAGATGAGTAGACTGTTACGGTAGTTTCGTTGTCCTTTTTCAATTTTTATCAAAAATGAGATGCCTCTAGGGAAACACATGACCAGAGACCACAGCACCTCAAGTGGCACACGATCGCTGTTGTCAGGTCACATCAATATCCCTGCACTTTCTGGCGCAAAATATTAAGCTCATGTCACGACGGAATACACAAAGAACCAAGTGGAGCTGAGCTAGTTCGAGACGCATATCCTCTCTTCGGCTACCGCGGTATATCAGTAAACACCTGGGCGTTGACTCGGAACCATCGTCTTGTGATACATTTCAACGGCAAACTCGGGATCTCAGCGGAATAGATCTGATGTTGCAATAAGGCTGAAAAGGTCGGAATTCAAAGGTTTTGTATGAACGGCGTATCTGTCATTAGACATCACGGGGGCTGCCTCAGCGTATCTACCTAGACATCCAGAGTACGTAACTTCCGCGCAGATTTCGGTGGAGGACATAGCGTCGTGGAACAGTTTAGCATCCCCAAAAGCGTCGTCGATGCACCCAACCTAATTCTCGCTCGAGAGCAGAAGCTTTTATTCCCCAGGGTCCCTCCCTGCCTGGAGGGCCGCTGAACAAAGTTTTTGGCCGGTTCCTTATTAAATAGGCGTTCACTTTCCGTTGGTCCCTCCCAGTAACCTTCCTTCGAATGTTTTCCATCGATCTTTTGCGGCAGAGCTGTGCCGCGCTCGACTGCAGTTCACGGCACGAATATCGTGGAATCCGGAATGTCCCGCCACGTCGACAATGGCCGACGACGATAGAGTGACACGACTCCTGGCGTCTACTTGGACATTGGTTGGGACAAGCGCCATACTGCTTTTCCTCCGGATCCATTGCAAGATATGGCGCGGTCGGGGTCTATGGTGGGACGATCACTTACTAATTGTTGCTTGGGTACGTTGATTCGTTGACTGCCCATCGTCGGCCTTCATTTTCATCAAGAGTAGTCAGACTGATTTTGTTTTTCTTGGCTGTCGTCCGTCAAGACAAGCTTAGCGATTTCTGTATCCATCGATACCTACATTATTAGTTTAGGGTTCGGGCGTCACATGTCGACCATCAGCGACCAAAACAAGAAGACGATCAACCTTTTTACGATCCTCGTCGCAACCTTCGGCACCCTCGCGACAACTTTGAGCAAAACATCGTTCGCCCTCATGCTATACCGAATCGTCATCAATGAATGGCTGAAGTACTTTTTAATATTCATCATCGTCACGATAAACATATCAATGAACCTGGTCTGGATGTTCGGGTTCGCTAAATGCACACCGCTGGCAAAAGTTTGGGACGCTAGCGTTCCTGGGAAGTGCTGGGACAAGACGCGCCTGGTCAAATACCAAAGCTTTACTGCTTGTAGGTCCGGGTGGGAAGGTCCCGGGAAATTGAAGAGCCCGATTATTGACTTGATAACCGCAGATTATTCCGCCTCGCTGGATTTCGTTTTGGCGTTTCTGCCCTGGCCGATCCTCATGGGGACGGCATTGCGGCGGCGCGAGAGACTTGGTGTCGCCGTGGCCATGAGCTTAGGCGCGATGTATGTGTTTTTTGAGTTACTTGGAGACTCGTCGCTGACTTTTGATTAGTGCCGGGGCTTGCGGTATCGTGAAGGGGGTGCTGATGGCGTCGATGACTAGTACGGACATCACGTACGACCGAGTTGACCTGACGATTTGGACCCTCACAGAGCCCGCAGCGTCAATAATGGCGGTCTCTATACCTGTATTGTCAGTATACGCTCGCTGGCCTGCCCTTTCATTTCAGGGACTAACCCTTGGGTATTTGCACAGGAGGATGTTATACCGCGAGTTGAGATCTAGTCAGCGGAGCTACCCAAGAAACACGTCACAATCTCAGTCGAATACTCTCGAAGTAAAACGGACCAAAACGGCCCGGGACGATCGCCGCAATAGTTTCGGCATCGACCTTGTCAATGCCATGCCGGTTGCTAGGGTGGAGGAATCTCAGGGGGTGTCGCCGAAGCAAGAATGCGATTCCATCCCTCGCGCCGCATTGAAAACAGAATCTATGAGAGAAAATCATGATATTCTGCCCTATAGGAGTCGTGTAAGCTCTATAGAGCTTGATTTTCTGAATCCGAGATCTGCTTAAAGTTGCTTCTCACTAGATAATACCATGACATGCTTTTGTTAAAGTTTCATATTGTGGTGATTACACGGAAAGAATAAGCAATACACACCAACGTGTATATGCTGCAGGCCGATCACTATGCCTCTAAAGCAGAAGACATCAAATCGCTGGTTGAGTGACTGTTGCGTCATGCTTTGGTAGTTGAAATCAACATATGACATTGATTTGCTTGTTTCTTGACTGGGCGTAGTTGCGTAGTTGCTGAAACGGGCATCAAATTAATAGCTATGTATGCGCCAAACAAGAATACGGTCTTCTCCATGCTCCTCTGATATGCCGCTCAAGGTAACGAGGCGCCGACAGGCTTCAACTCCTTCATGGTCTCCTCTACTAGTCTTTCCCCAAGCTCTCGTCCTTCTTCCGTGTACCAATTTGGCGGGTATCTGATATCGTCAACAAAACATGTTTTCAGAACTTTGGTGGCTCAAGGATGCACTTACGGCCTGATTGCCCATTCGCTGATGAAACTTCCGTGGGCCTCGGCGCCTTGGACTAGAGCCGCGTTGAGGTACACGGAAGCACCGACATCGAGCGGCCTCGCTAGGAAGTGCTGGACGACGACAAAGATCTTCTGTAATATCAAGGCATTGTCGTGGGTCAGGGCTGTTCCTTTTGTCATACCGGGATTCGACACGTTGATCAGGACATCGCTCGGGTCGACACGCTCGGCGAGCTTCGCGATGAAAAACCCGAGCAGAAGCTTCGACCGCATGTACGCGACCTGTATCATGTACCCCTTGGGGTCATCACATTGCGGCAGCACCGGGTTCGTTGCATTGACCGTGGCCGTGGCCATGTATGACGCGTCGGATCCCACGATGCTGAGCACGGGCGGCCTGGATGCGCCGGGGATCTTCTTGGACTTGAGGACGGGAACGAGGAGCAGAGACAGATACACCGTCGAGAGATAGTTGACCTGCATCGTCATCTCGTGGCCGGTGCCCGCAGCAGTCGTGTACGATGCCATCATCAACCCGGCGTTGAGGATCGCGATATCAAGGCGCGGCAGGGATGCGCACTTGTCGGTGAATTGGCGGATGGAGTCGTACGATTCCATGTCGAGAACCCAGACGGATACCTGGGAGCCCGGGAAGTCTTTGCGCAGCCCGCTCGCTGCCGCGTCGCCTTTTGCTTGGGAACGCACACCCATGATCAGATGGGAGAGGCCGAGTTCCAGCAGCTGCCGGGACGCCGACAGACCAAGGCCTACATTGCTCCCCGTGACAATGGCGGTCTGGCCTGTGAGACGCAAGTCGGCGGGCAAGGGCGTGGGGGATACACGTTGCCGACGCAAGAAGCCTCGAACTGTAGTCTCGAATGCAGCTTCGGCCTGAAGTTTTGCCGACATGATTGGCTTTTTGTGTAGGGGTGACGACTTCGGCAAGGTTCAATCAGTAATATAACAGTCTTTAACCTTGGGGGAAAACGTGGCCCGAAGGGCGACCACCGTCCGGTTTTATACATTGTTATGTGAAACCGGACGGCATGATCGTTATCGGTTATCGGCCTGCTGTAGCTCACTCACTGGTTCTCCCACTTCAGGATTCCGTACACGATTGCATAATTTCGGCCGAAGGCGGCGGACTGCCAACATTGTCTTATTAACCCATCACATTACCCCCTGCGAATGGCTTGCTGTTTCAGAAGCTCCGCCGAAGGCGGCCGGCCGACAGGATTTGTATTATCAATCCATCGCCCCCTGAGCGACCGCGATTGGCTTGCTATCTAAATAAATTAAAAATAAAAACAAAAACGACTCTATCAATTGCAGGCAGCAGCAAACGCGTTGCGTTGTTATATCACTTCTGGCACACCGGTGGGAGCCCTTTTGCGCAATCTTTCTTGAGGGCCTTCGGAGGAATTAAACCTCTATCGAGGGTTTCTGATACTTGGCGTAACACTGCGCTTGATACTGTTAAGGTACGACAGCTGTAGATTTGTCATAGGTTTACAGAGTATAATTGATGCAAAGCGATGCCATCAATGGTGTTCAGCAGTGAACACCTCATATTTTTTGACACTAGGCAAGGCAACTGACGGAACAGGAATTGCGTAATTCGGCCGTAGGCAGCAGGCTGTCCACCGTTTCTTATCAATCCGTGACCCATGAGTCTATTGGTCAACACAGACTGATACTAATACTGCCCGGAAACTCACACTTTGGTACATCCATAGCGTGCATGCTGATATACGGATACCATGAGTATCACCAGGACCCTTTGTTGCTGACGGCATTGCGTCAGTACCGGGTGGGAAAGCCCGGTGGAATACACAGCCGAGATCGTCCCAGGGAAGAATTACATGGACGTGGTCAGGCGTTCTGTATTGTAGCGAGTAATACAAGCTAAATGAAAGGTACATCGATAGCCATCGGACGAGACGTTGCCCTACAAGGCGGCAAAGTCTGGGCCAAGTATAAAAACCACGCAATCCTATGATGGGTCTATACAGGGATGTTTGGCATGGGGGACGCCATACACTTGAACAAATACTCGGGGGCTAGATTACTTTGCTTGTTTGCCAAGCAGCGCAGTAGTCTGGCCTGGTTGCAACTCAACACCACGCGGGGCGGGGCAGCTCGCTTCTCGATAAGACAGAGTAACTAAACTAGCGTCTAGTTATATAAAAAAAACAATGTCACCGTTGATAGACATAAGCTTAATCTAATCAAGGAACGAACCACCCCATGGTCCCCACTGGGCTCGGCCTGAGCACACGAGTGCATATGCTCCATAGCCATGTGCTATTCCTATTACGAAGTGGCGTCCTCTCCGGCCCCCCCCACTGTGCGTGAGCAGCTCAGGTGCCGCACTTTGCGAGCGCTCACATCTCGAGTCCCTCGAGCAGTGGTCATTCCAGACAGCAGTACCGTTCGCTGATTCCGCAGCATTCTATTCCGCCCCCCTGCCCACCCGGTCATGTTCTCCGAATGAGAAACCTGATGATTAGAGGGAGTCTAACCCCCTCGGGCGGGTCATTGCCTGGTTGCTTTACGCGAGACGGGCGATGTAAGACACGACATCGGATACGCAGACGTTGGAGGCGTTCGTAGCGAGGTCCTGGCAGTCGGCGTCGGTGTACAGCTCGACTACCCGGTTGCAAAAGAAACGAGTCAGTCACGTACGCCCACAGAGCGCAGCGTCCCGGAGCAGAGGAAGGGGGAGGGTGGAGGGCTTACAGCTGAAGCGCGGGATCAAGCCGGTGGCCGAGAACCTCTCGTAGGTGTGGTTGTCGACAGCCGGGGGAACGAGCTGGCACTGGTTGAGATAGTCGCTCGGGACGTCGAGGGACTTGCCGGTGCCCTCGAAGGGGACCGGGGTGCCGGTGCAGTTGGAGGCCGGGTCGTAGAACAACTTGATGGTGCCCACGACGGAGGTCGCGGAGGCGGTGGCGGCGAGGGCCAGAAGGCCGGCGGTGGCGGTCGTGAAGTGCATCTTTGGATTGGGGTTTGTTTTTTGTTTGGCTGCGAATCTGGGCCGAGTTCATAGAGAAGCGGAAAACCGGTTCCAAGAAGGTAGGGAAGCCCGTCCTTTTAGGGTTTTATTTTACGGTTTTCCTTCACCCTTGCTCGGCATTGAAATGTTCAAGTGGGTGGAACTGGTTTTATACGGGCTCGTATTCTTTGCTTTGCTCTGCATTTCGGTTGGCCATAAACAGAATGATACCCACACTCGCCGAGCCTCCCGTACTGGTTCATCCAGTCAGTGGGTGGTGGTCCTCCCCGCAATAGCGACACGCAAAACAGGGGTGATGCTGCCCAGCTGCTCCGAGATTAGAACCACGGCCACCAAGAACGATGTCAGGGGTCATTCTCGCTAGAAGCTCGTGGATGGGTTCGTTCCCCTATTGCAACGTGAAGGCCGATCTGCATGCAGCCCTATGTGAATACCTAGGTATGTATTCGTATGTACGAATACATGTACTATTATTGTCTCCGCCGCCGGCTTTGAGGGCACAATGGAGACATCAGCCCATCTTTGACCAACACATCCCGATTCATACTGACTGCAAGACAAAACAAGCGAGCTGCCCTCAGCGGAATGAAGGAGCCTGGGACCGTCTACAACGATGACGGCGAGAGAAACATGGAGACAACCACAACTTTCATGGGCAGCACTGAGATATGTGCCCAAGATAGCCCCCCCGTCCTACACATGGCCGCACAGAGGTCTAAACAACCTCTCATTGCGTATCTGCCATCGGCAGTGAGTGACTAGGTAATCCATCTCGACTCGACGCTTTCTGCCTGCTGAAGAAGGTAACGCACCAAATTTTGATTGGCCAATTGGTCCAGGCACCAGCATGCGCCAAGGCCGCCTTGGTTGTTGACTAAGCTCTTGCTGATATAAGCTGCCTGCCTGCCTGCCTGCCTGCCTGCCTGCCTGCCTTCCGACATGGCCGGAAGTGGTCTGAGCGTTGAAGGTCAGGATGGCATACAAATAAATACCACGAGGAGGCGGTCGACGTCAAATATAACCAGGACAGAAGAACATCAGAATATCTATCTCTGTAGAGTCCTTTTGTTTTGCTCCTTGGACTACCGAAACACTAAACAACGCACGTGTGAGCTTTTCTTTTCAACTTCTTCGCAATGGTGACGGCACTGCCCTCCCGCGCCAAGGTAAGCAGAACCCAATTAGCGTCCGTTCGAACATTCCCAGACGACTTACACCGTTCCAAGCAGCAGCAGCCTGCGCAACAGCAGCAACCAGGCTCCAAAACCAGTTCGACATCCAGCAGAAACAAGAGCGAAAACTCGTTGCGGCCAAAGAGACCGATGCAGGTACTCAATGTCGCCGTGTGGGGCAGTGGCGAGAACTGCGAGCTCGGCCTAGGCCCCCGCGTCACCGAGGCCCCCAAGCCCCGCCTCGCCGACAAGTTCCTGTCCGCAGACGCCGTCGGCGTCGTTCAGGTCTCGGCGGGCGGCATGCACTGCGCCGCCTTGACTCGCGACGGCAAGGTCCTAACGTGGGGCGTCAATGACGACGGGGCGTTGGGCCGGACGAGGTTGCCGGATACCCCCGAAGAAGGCGACGAGGATCTCTTGGATCCGTTCGAGAGCACGCCGGGACAGGTGCCCTTAGGGGACGACGTCGAGGTCGCCCAGATTGCGACGACCAACAGCGCGTGTTTCGCATTGACGGCTGGAGGGGCGGTCTACGGCTGGGGAAGCTTTGCAGGGGGAGACGGCAACTTTGGCTTCCTTCACGAGAAGCCCCCCAAGACCACAGAGCTACTGCCCGTGCGCATACCAGGCCTCGAGGACGTCATGGAACTGGCCGCCGGCGCCAACCATATCCTAGCCTTGACCAACGACGGCAACGTCTTTGCCTGGGGCTCGGGGGAACAGAACGAGCTGGGGAGGCGTGTCTTGGAGCGTCGCCGCTTCGAGACCCTGATCCCCCAGCGCGTAGGCCTGCCCAGGAACAAGACGGTCAAGATCTTTGCGGGCTCGCACCACAGCTTCGCCATCGATGCCGACGGCAAGGTCTGGGCTTTCGGGCTGAACAACTTTGGCCAATGCGGTATCCCGACCCGAGAGATCACCGGCTTCACCACCATCATATCGCCAACCATCGTCAAGAGCCTGGGCGACTACGAAATCCGACATATCGCATGCGGACTCCATCACTCTATTGCCTGCACAAAGAATGGGCAAGTCCTGGTGTGGGGTCGGTGTGACGACGGCCAGATGGGTATTGATCTTGATGCAGTGCCCAAAGAGCACATCATTCTTGACTCCCGGGGACGTCCTAGAGTCCTGAACGTACCGACCGAGGTGCCGATACCTGGTAAGTTACCTCACACATCCAGGTTTAAATCCCTTCTTTGTGCTGACAAGAGTGCAGACCGCCAAGCCGTGTTTGTTGCGGCTGGGATCGACAACTGCTTCGTCGTTGCCAACGAGTTATATGCGTGGGGGTTCTCCGCCAGTTACAACACCGGTCTGAAGACCACCGAGACAGTCAGATCCCCGACCGCGGTGCCATGCCGACTGAAGGCAACGTTCGTTGATGCCGGAGGCCAGTTTGGTATCGCATGTGGACCCAGCGTATGAACCTTGCGAGACCCTGCCTTCACACGATCAGGAAGTTGAGGTTAGAGGCCTTGAGCTTCTGGACCCAGGTCCGTTCCACCTGGGTGTGCGGGTCCACGGATTCCTCAAGGTTCCAGATGGTTTGCAACGTGTCCATGGCTGTCATGATGAAACCCCAGGGGGTCGCGATCATGAGCCTCTTCAGGCGATCGAGGATCCATTTCCGTCTTTCGGGGTCCGAAGTCCCCGCGCCCGCAACGAACGTCGGCCAACAGGTGGCCTTGAAGTTGGGGTCCTCGTCGTGAATACAGGAGAGGTGGTAAAACATTTGGCTGTTCAGTTCCTCACGGTCAACAGGCACGAGTATCGATGCCGAGGGAAGAGCGTGGAGGATGTATAGGCAGGCGGCAAGGCGGTGTGCCGAGCCGGCGTGGATCCGGCTCTCAACCGGGATGTGTCTGAAGTATGAGATGGTCCGTGGCTCATACGCCCAGTCGTGGACGTCGAAGGACAGTGCTTGCTGCAGGATTTGTGCGGCGCCCTGCGCTACGTCTGCCGCCGAATCCAGGTCTTGCGTGCTTCGGTTTGACAGCTGGGACGCCGCCAGAAGGATCTGGAGGATGGCGGGCGGGCAACAGAAGTAGCTGTTTGCAGCAGCCTTGCCCAGGACGGAGGAAACCTGCGCAGACTGGTAATACGACTTGGCGGCCGGCGTCGATGTGTTGAAAGCGGAAGCCAAGATGTAGTAGCTGCGGAGGAGGAATCGAATCAGTTTAGATAATACATTAAACCCATTAGGAGCAATACCGGCTTACATGAAGCAATCCGACATGACATAGTCCCGTAGTGCAGAGTCGGCCGTTCCGACGGGGGGCAGATAAGACATGATTCGTCCAGCGCCCTCGAGATGAGGCTTCCAGCCGTCCCTCCCGCTCTCGAGCAACTCAACGTTGACGAAGAATAGCACCGAGGCCAACACCACGTCTCCTCCGATGCTGCGGATGTCTTGCAGCGCGGAGGACAAGAGGCGCAGGGCCTTGTGCTTGGCGACCAGGGCGTCAGTCAAGGCTTGCCGCGCATTCAGATCCGACTCGGGATCAGACGACAGCGCGCGGGAGAGATTGGACATGTGGGCCGCGGAGGCGGCCACAATAATGTGCTGCAGCAGGGGATGAGCCTTGGTCAGCGGGATGAGTGAGCGGAAAGGGTTCCGATCGGGTAGGTCCCAGGAGACGAGATCCCTGCAGACGCGCGTGGTGACTATGGAGAGAAGAGAGGAGCCGGGTCAGCCATTCTGGTGTCTTTCCCAAGGAGATTGGGAGAGATGGGGAGGCAGGGGGAAAGTTTACAGTACGAGAGGTAGTGTCTGTAGTGATGCTCCACATCCTGGAAGAGAGGGTCGACGAGGGTCCAGGGAGCCGACTGGGTCTCGATCCGGGCGGGCCGAAGGTCAGAGACGACGACAACAGCAGTGGAACCGTCCTCGGCAGATGCGGGAGGGTCCTGGCGATGGTGGTAGTGGTGGCGGTCCGGCACGGAGGTCGATGCGGAGGCGGCGGATGAGGGCTCGAGCGTGGAGGCCCGGGACTCGGTGGTGGCGGTGATGGTGCTGCTGGCGGTGGTGGCCGTATCAGCCGAGAAGGTGATGGCGGCCTTTCCGGCGAGCTTGCCGCGGCTCGCGACGCCCTCAGCCCAGCGGAACAGCTTCCCGTAGCCCAGGCATTCGTGGCCGCCGGTTGTGCACTTGTGGCAGTGGGGATAGGAGCGGTCACAGCGCAGGCGGCGGCGGCGGCAGTTGTGGCACGGCTTGGTCGGGGCGTTGAGCAGATCGATGCGGGCCATATTAGGTAGCTAGCTGCAAGGCGGCGCACGCGAGGTCTGGATGGCTGGCTGGCGGGCGCGTGGCAGCGACAACATGGAACACAAAGTGCAGGGTCAGATGGATCTCGGTACAGCCAAGAAGAGGCCGTGATGCGTCGACGTTGTGCGATGAGTGAGGTAGGTGTTGTGTACGGCAGGAGATGGCGGTTAGGATGGGCGCAGATGCTGCCTCGATTGAGAAATGGGTTATCAAGATATGCATGACAAGACGTCTTGAGATTGGTCGTGGGCGGGGTGGGATGCTGCGGGTGGGTGTGCGAGCGCGGGGTTGATGGATGTCGGAATGCGAGATAACGTCAAGTATGTAGGTACCGGTACCAAACGAACCACCCACCACGTCCGGGGACGAATGGTTGGTTGATCGAGTTGAGAAGCAGTCCGAACTGCTTCTGAGGTATGGGATGGAACGCGGGTCGGCTGGTCTGGTCTGGTCTGGTGTGTTTGGCGAAGCCTTCCATCCGACATCAACATCAACATCAACATCAACATCAGCTCAGCCAGGCAGGCAGGCAGGCAGACAGACAGACAGACACCGACACCGACAGCCGAAGTCGCTGCTTCCACGACCGTTCGATAAGTGTCGATAAGGTACTACACTAGTCCCGATACGGTAGCCGAGAGACACACTTTGCATATCCGCCCCACCTGTAGGTGCAGCCCAGCGCACCTTCCAGCTAAGTTAGGTAGCGTTGAAGAACCTCCACCGCACCGGCCATTTCCTGACCAATCAAGCACGACTAACGACATCGGTTGATGTGTCAGCAGGGTGGGTGGAGGGGAGCAGTTCCCTGTCGTCACCGAATTTCGTTTCGTAACGCGATCCCCAGACCAGAAAATCCGTACGCAGCGGAGTCTCACCGTCCAGCGCGTCATTCCACCGTAGGCCGTCGTCACCCCCGATTGCGAATTATTCACCACATACTTACATACTACTAGTTCGCCAGATCTCATGAGCCCGTCTCCCGTCGGCTTTTGTCGGTGGTGGTGCTGCTGCTGCGCTGCGCTACGCTGCGCGATCCATATTCCGAGTAGCCAGACGCCTTCTACCCGGCAAGCAAGCAAGCATCTCTTGATTTGACTGGCTCTCCTCTCGCCCCCGACGTCTCCGCCCTGGCTACCTACCTATCCAAATAGACTCCCGCCTGACATTGACTTTTGTCACAGGAAAGCCGGTGAACGACGTTGGTTCGCATCATCGCCCAGAAGGGAAGCCAAGGTGCACACCATGCCTCCTCTCCCCTCACCCACCCGCTTGCCGCTTCGCAAGGCTTGTGAGGCTCTCCGGGGGGGGGGGAAGGCTTCTGGGAATTGGTACGGTACGGTGCCTTATATCGGCCCGTGTGTCGACATTTGCTGCTTCGCCTCGACAAGCCGAGAAGGTTGGTGGTTCTAGCCGTATGCAAATCTTGACGCCCATTCTCCACACTACATGTCACCCCCCATGCTCTCTCTCTTTGTGTGATTATTTTTTTGCGGACTGTTCTTCTTCTAGGCATTATTTAGATAATGGACAGACTCCGTCGCGCCCCATGATCGCAGCTTGATACTTTTTGCTTGCTTCCATGTTGTCAGAGACTGTCTTCTGATGACCCAAAATCTATACTGTCCCCATAGACAAGTAGACACCATTGTATTGTCGAGCAGCATACCATACCCACCTCATCGACCCTGTATTATTACTACTGCAAAACAGCCGCAGACAAAGCCGGCGCCGATGACCCGGCACGACACCGAGCGGGATGCCGCTGGGCCCGACGGCCAGGCTACCGAGTTCGACGTTGAGTTCCTTGGTCGCCAGCGCCCGGCCGTCTTCAAGTCGCAGTGGGCCGAACTGGGCTTCTGCTTCTCCCTCTTGGGATCCATGCTCATGGCGGTACGTCCCCACGGCCCTCCCCGAGAGCTTGTAACTTCGACCGGGCCACAGCCATATACATACATACATACATACATACTGAACAAATCGTCTCGCAGGAGTACTTCGTCAGCGGCTTCCACATCATCCTGCCGCCCCTCGCCTCGGAGCTCGACATTCCCGCCGCCTCCCAGACGTGGCCGTCGAGCGTCTTCTCGCTCGTCACCGGCGCTTTCCTGCTCCCCCTGGGGCGGCTGGGCGACATGTACGGCGGCTACCTGACCTTCAACGTCGGGCTCGCCTGGTTCCTGGTCTGGTGCCTCGTCGCCGGCTTCAGCACAAACTACCTCATGCTCATCTTCTGCCGCGCCCTCCAGGGCCTTGGCTCCGCCGCCTACCTGCCCGCCGGCATCATGCTCCTCGGCAAGATCTACCGCCCGGGCCCGCGCAAGAACCTCGTCTTTGCGCTGTACGGCGCCTTCGCCCCCATCGGCTTCTTCTTCGGCATCCTCATCGGCGGCCTCTCGGGCCAGTTCCTCAGCTGGCGCTGGTACTTCTGGGTCGGCAGCATCGTCCTCGGCGCCGTCACTGCCGTGTCCTTCCTGACCATCCCGTTCGACTACCGCGACAAGCGCCGCGACGTCCGCATGGACTGGTGGGGCGTCGCCACCATCGTCCCCGGCCTGCTGCTCGTCGTCTACGCCATCACCGACAGCTCCCACGCGCCCAGCGGGTGGGCGAGCCCGCAGATCCTCGTCACCCTGCTCCTCGGCGTCGCCTTCCTCGGCGTCGCTTGGTACGTTGAGAGCCGCGTCGCCGTGGAGCCCCTGCTGCCCGGCGACCTGTTTGCCCCCGAGTCCATGAAGACCCTGGTGGCTGCCCTCTTCTTCGCCTACGGCACTTTCGGCCTCTTCCTCTTCTACTCGAGTTTCTACATCGAGACGGTCCTGCACGTGTCGCCGCTGCTGACGGCGGTGTGGTACCTGCCCCTCATCGTCGGCGGCATCATCATCGGCACCGTTGGCGGCTTCACGCTGCACCTGTTGCCCGGCCGCGTCCTGCTCGCCATCTCGGGGGTCGGCAACGTCCTGAGCGTGCTTCTCTTCGCCGTCAGCCCCGAGAACCCGAACTACTGGGCCTACGTCTTTCCCGCCATGGTCTGCGGCACGATCGGCATCGACATCACCTACACGGTCAGCAACGTCTTCATCACGACCAACCTCCCCGCCCACAGGCAGGGCCTCGCGGGTGCCCTCATCAACAGCCTCCTGTTCTTGGGCATCAGCTTCTTCCTCGGCATAGGCGACGTCGTCGTCGGGGACACGCGCCACCTCGGCACGCGCGAGAGCTACCACGCCGCCTTCTGGCTGGCCACCGGCGTCGCGAGCGTGGGCTTGCTGCTTTACGCCTTCGTCCGCATCGGGTCTGCAAAGAGCGACCTTACGGTGGAAGAGCGTGAACGGCTCAACGCAGAAGAAGCAAGACGGCGAGGACAGACAGTGCCGGGTTCCGAGACCAACACGCGGGACACCGGCGCCCAGGACACGTCGGCAACGGCGACCGACGTCGAGCTGGAAAAGTCGAGGCCGTCAGTACCGGAGGAACAGGTCCCTGTAAGATGAAGACCGGAGCGTTGCAAAACACACAAAACAGTTGGGAGAATGAGCGTGGTCGGCAAAAAAGACAGCTCCTCTTTGCGACGGCGTCGCAGCTCGTGACTCGTTGGGTCCCTGGAGCGTCACAATGATCGGCGTCACAATGGGCACCCGGAGTCGTAGTGCAGCGGTGGGGACTTTTGCATATCGGAATGGCGCGAAATTTCCACCGAGGACATTGACTGTTTGGAGACACGAGGAAAAGGCTCTGCATGGCAAAGAAGGCACCGCCGCGCCCTAGTGGTCGCCAATTGGATATTCAACCCGTCATTCCATCGCATGCAACAATCTCTTGTCAGTTTTGTCATCCGATTTTCCACGATCGACGTTATCACTCAAGACCCGAGGTGCGCGCACGCCTCGAGACACGAAATGTCGAGGTTCGTATATGATGGGAACGGATGTGCAGTACACGAGCTGTCTTCATTATCAATTTCCGACTTCCTGTCATCCGCCTCTCCGGGCGTCGATGGCGGAGATTGGAACGGGACCGCTGTGCCGACCAACCTCCGTCGACGCCATGTCGCCCCCAACCAAGATTGAGAGAGAAGCGGCTCGGCTTTGCTTATGCGCGCAGGGTTTGGGGAAATAGGTAGGGTTACTGCCAAAGGTAGCCGAAATACCTATTGGCCGCGTCGTGTGCCAGCTTTGGCTCTCCGTTTTATCTGGCCCGTCCCGTCGGGGTGTCCCATGCCTACGCTGACGGTGACGAGCAGATCAAGCCTCGCGCGACTGCTGCCGATTAGTGTTTGTCGGACTCGGCGTGCGGGCACCATTTTAGGACCCTGAAGGTTGACGGGTGCCCCCCTTTCTCCCGCAGTTAAGCGTGTAGCTTGGTTCCCTAGCCGGAAGGTAAAAAAATACCGAAAGACAAAAATAACCTTGTTTCTCCTCTTACTGTATGTATTATACAGCACAGCCTGGTTGCGTTGTCAGCAATCCCAGCATATACATCCATCTTCCCATCCATCCACAATGCCAACACTACAATCCAGTTCATGGATTCCGTCCTACAACAGGCGCCACGACGCAAGAGACTTTGGGAGAAGGGGGTTGCCTAAGGAGAGGGAGACAGAAGAGAGAAGAAGCGCCTTGGCTAAGATGAGCTTGTTTCTACGGGGAAATATGACGAAAAAACCTTATGCGAAACATCTGCCGCTCACAACTCTGCCCTGGTATTTAATATAACGCTGTACCCACGGTGGATCCCCGACCTCGACTGACCTCGACCGCCACCCTGGAGACAGGAATACTCCGTCCTACTCCGTCCTACTAGTATTTGCCGATACGAGAACTCCACCTAGCTGCGCCTGGTCTGGTGCCTCTGCTCTTTCGTTCCTCGTAGGGGGGGGGGGGTTCCTCCTCTTTTGTCGTTCGGATGATGACAACGCCAAGAGATCTCGGTTTCTTGGATCGCCATATCCAAGATTCACCATGCTCCGGGCCATGAACAGCTCCACTCCAAATACTGGTCTAAAGTCCGAGTCTCCCCCTTCGTCTTTACCGCCCGTATCTGGTTATGCTTCGGCATCATCTCAGCCCCGTTTTGAACTTCGTAGTTTCCAGAGTACTGCGACGGCCTCGCACCCATGTCAACGCCATCAATTCATCATCCCCTGACTTCATTTCGCGACCCTAGTCTGTTTCCAGCCGCTGCCGGCTGAGCTGTGATTCTCCATCGCCCTCGGCCGAGAACAACCCGGCAAACGAGACTCCATAAACTACACAGGCGAGCAAGGCGAACCACTGCCCGAGGCCCCCCTCGCGCGTCCCTGGGGCGTGTCCCATTCGTGCGAATTCTGCCATCTCTCTTTCGTGGAGATTCACGGGCGCGCGCGAAAGAGAAACGAACGTGCTTCCTTTTCGGATAAGCTTGAATCAGGGGGGTTTCCCCGTCCAAGGGCCAGGGTTCTCGCGCGACTCTGTCGATCCCTCCTGGACCAAGATCGTCTCTCGCCAAAACGGAAATCCCGGCATCTGTTTAGATTACATTGAGTCGTAACCCAGGCGGTTTAAGCCCAGGAGCGCACGCAAGTTCCGCTCATTCCCTGGTAGTCCATGGGACTATAGTGTGTGCTCTCGTACGGAGCCTCTCCGTCCAGACATCTATATATATGAAAAAAAAGGTCCTTTCCCCTACGGCCCCCTTGTGAATCTCCATCCCGCTCTAGCTTCTACCGTCTCCAACACCCGTCGCAACCGTCGCAATTGCGTCCTCTCGCTAGACGTAGATCGTCATCACGTTCTTTTTGATTTGGTTTTTATATACGCACGCGCACATACGCAAGTCCCACGCAACAAACCAGAACCACTCTTTTATAGCGAGACAGAAAAAAACAAGCCCTGTCAGTATGAAGTTTAGCGTCACCTCCTCCATCGCCGTCCTGGCCGCCGTGGCCAACGCCGTCCCGACCCCCACCGTCGGCGACGGCGCCTCCCTCGACCTCCGCACTGTCGAGAAGCGCGCCGCCATCACGGACGCCTGCACCGTCGGCTACGGCGCCGGCACCACGGGCGGCGCCGGCGGCGCCACCACCACCGTCTCCACCCTCGCCCAGTTCACCGCCGCCGTCTCCTCCAAGGAGCCGGCCGTCGTCGTCGTCCAGGGCGCCATCACCGGCGCCGCCAAGGCCCGCGTTGCCTCCAACAAGTCCGTCATCGGCCTCCCCGGCTCCTCGCTCACCGGCGTCGGCCTCTACGTCAACAGGGTCGAGAACGTCATCCTCCGCAACCTCAAGATCGCAAAGGTCCTGGCCGAGAACGGCGACGCCATCGGCATCCAGGCCTCCTCCCGCGTCTGGGTCGACCACTGCGACCTCTCGTCCGACCGCGACAACGGCAAGGACTTTTACGACGGCCTCCTCGACATCACCCACGCCTCCATGGCCGTCACCGTCTCCAACACGTACCTCCACGACCACTACAAGACCTCCCTCGTCGGCCACTCGGACAGCAACGCCGCCGAGGACACGGGCAAGCTCTTCGTCACCTACGCCAACAACTACTGGAAGGATATCGGCTCCCGCGCCCCCTCGGTCCGCTTCGGCAACGTCCACATCTTCAACAACTACGAGGAGAACGTCAAGGACTCGGGCGTCAACACGCGCATGGGCGCCCAGGTCCTCGTCGAGTCCTCCGTCTTCTCCTCCGTCAGGCGCGCCATCACCTCCCTCGACTCGGACCAGCCCGGCTATGCCACCACCTCGGACGTCGACCTCGGCGGCTCCGCCGATGACGCCCCCGAGGGCACCTTCACCAAGCCCACCTACTCATACACCAAGCTCGGCGCCTCCAACGTCAAGGCTGCCGTCGTCTCCTCGGCCGGTCAGACCCTCGAGTTCTAAATCTGTTTGTCCGCGGCTCATCACCTCCTCTGCAGGACGGGGGTGTGTCATGGAAGAGTAGGGAATTCTTGTATATAGTTTCAAGGCGCCAGGCATGCATGGCATGGCTTGAGACGCGCCGCCCTGTTATGTAGATAACACGTCAATCAAGGTCGTGACGGTTGCAAGCCACACGAGGACTCGGAACTCTGCCACCAAGGCATACCATACCCTACCTACGTATTTGGCTACTGCTTCCTATAGCCAGGTAACGTACGTTGGAAGCCGGATTTAGTCGGTGTAAGGTTGCAGCGGCCGGCTGTAACATGATACAATATGTATGTGCATACACATTGCGTGGGGGGCTTGTGACTTTGGCCGAGACACGTCGTCAACTCGTTCCTCTGTGTAGGTAGGTGTTCCAGACCCCCCTTCTCCGAGTCTCTGCACGTCTGTCTTTCTCTCTCGCATCTCGGCGTCGTGTGACGACAATTATCCAAGGTTTCGCTGGTCGCACCCCATGACGTAGGTAGGTAGGGTTGGCAAGGCATCCATCCTCAGTCATGTGTAACGGCCATCGCATCGCCGCAGCTGTCATCAAAGAAAGGTTCGTGCCTGGCTAGGTAGGTAGCTAGCTGCAGCGCATCTTATCTTATCTGAGACAAGCTCATCGTTCTGCCTCTTTCTTCTCTCGCCTATGTACGGACACCTACCTAGGTAATGTTTGAATACAATCTCAGCCCCAAGTTTGGTCCCTTCCGCCCAGTTCCAGGCTCAGTCCCAGATTCGGACCACCCCCCCTGTGCTGTGGCACAACACCCCATCACACGGTGTGACACACCGGACGGCCCTAGAGCGAGCGGCAGCTGCATCACAATGTCTTGGCTGCCTCATCATGCGTAGCTACCCACCTACCTACCTACCTACCCACCTACCTCTCCTGCTGCTTGTGCTGCTTACCCAAGTAGGCAGGCAGGCAGGCATCACACGCGGCAGGTCACGAACTGAAGCCGGGTCGGGTCTTTCTGTCGTGGCCGAAGCCAAATAAATAACAGCAAGAAGCAGCGGCCTGGTTGCCGCCACGTTGGCTTGCCAGGCTTGCTTGCCATCCCGTCGCTGCCATCCCGTCGCTGCAAGCCCACCCTTCGTCCTCGTTCTCGTCCCCGTCCTCGCTCGACTTCTCCCCTCTTCATCACTTCTTCACCACCATATCCACCATCGTCACTCTCAGTCTATCCAGTATTCTACCTCCATCTTCATTCAGCATCATTCGTTTATTCATTCCCGTAACCCGCTGCGTATTCAGCCGTTAGTCATCATGCCTCACGTTTGCTACGTTGTGCCGCCCTACCTGTTGCGAGGCATTGCCGAGGCCGAATGCAACAGTCAACATGAGCGTGAGGCCGCGAGCCGGGCGCTTGAGCTGCGGCATGTCTTTACCGCCCGCCGTGCCGACCGTTTCGCCCTCCTTTGCGGGCCACGTGCCAACCGCAACCACCACCACTCGCGTCCTTCCATCATCCCGGACCTGCTCCTCCGTCACATTGCAGAGTCCCCGGAAGTAGACGACGATACCAGGGCCAACGCCCGCCGGGATCTCGAACACCTGCAAGCCCTCAACCAGAAGATTCAAGCCTCCCAGCAGGGCCAGCAGGATCAGCAGACCCTCACCGCTGCTGTCAAGAAGCAGCCTGACGCCACATACCGTGCCGTTTACGATGCCAAAAACACCGACGACGAGCAAGACTTGCCTGGCGACGTTGTTCGAGTCGAAGGCCAGAAAGCTGTCGTCGACGACAAGGCCGTCAACGATGCCTTTGACAACGTCGGCCAGGTCCTCAAGATGTATAAGGAGAAATTCGACTGGCTCTCTATCGACAACCACAACATGAACGTCGTCAGCTCGGTCCATTTCGGCAACAAGTACGAGAACGCATGTAAGTCGACTGTCCCTGGTGCGTTTCCACAATAAACAGTGCTGACAATGCCCGGTATATATAGTCTGGGACCCTGAGCGAATGCAGATGGTATTTGGCGACGGCGGAGAGTTCCTCAACAACTTCACTGGTACTATCGACGTCATCGGTCACGAGCTCACCCACGCCGTTACCGAGCACACAAGTCCCTTGGACTACCAGGGAATGAGCGGTGCCCTCAACGAGCATGTCTCCGACGTATTTGGCATCATTGTCAAGCAAATCGTTGAGAATGAGAAGGCCGGTAAGTCAATAGTATTCCGTCTGTTCTTTTGGAAGAAATGGTCTGTTCTAGGAAGAAATGGCCTGTTGTTTCGAGAAATGGTCTGTTGTTTCGAGAAATCGTCTAACGTTTGTTTCTTTATTAGATGAAGCCGACTGGCTGATTGGCGAAGGCTGTATCATGCCCGGCATCAAGGGAGTTGCCCTCCGCAGCATGAAGGAGCCTGGCACCGCCTACAACGACCCTCGTTTTGGCAAGGATCCTCAGCCCGCCCACTTCAAGGACTACGTCCCAACCTTTGAGGACAACGGGGGCGTCCACATCTACTCGGGAATTCCTAACCGCGCTTTCTACCTTGCGGCCATGGCTTTTGGTGGCTTCTCGTACGAGAAGGCTGGACCTATCTGGTGGAAGGCCATGAACTCGGGCCGTATCCCACCTCGCTGCACCTTCCTCCAGTTTGCTGACGTAACAACCGAAACGGCCGAAGAGTTATACGGGGAGGAAGCTGGGACGATTGTTCGGACGGCTTGGGTTGAGGTGGGCGTTGAGCGGAAGAACTAGGAACCGCCCTGCAATCCGATGTAATGGGACCAGATTGGGAGTATGGCCGGGGTCAAAGTCGAGGCCAAATTCAAGACGGAACTCGGACAGAATCTGGGGGCGCTGGGCCTGCCGAAACTCCCCGTAACCGCACGTTGCTGAATAGACATACCTAGTACGCTCCTATAGCCAGCCGCATCTCTCGTCAATATGCATGTTTCATTCTGCGCATTGTCATCTGCGGGAGCAAAAGGCATGTGGTTGTAGATTGGACAGTGCCATCATCGCCGATACGTCAAATCAGTTACAAAGCAACAACAGAACCGGGAGCTACACTAGGTATGCCGCAATGCGCTCGAGGAAGGCACCTCGTCCGTCGAGCTCCTGCCGTATGCTAGGTAACTACCATGGACGGGTTGGCGAGGGAGCAGCGGGACTCCGCCTCCATCATCGGAACGGAGGGAGGAAGGAACCACCCTCAATACTCCGGGCAACAGCCGCTTGGCATCGTGGGACGAGTATCGTGGGACGAGCTGCCTCGATAGCCACCGCTTGCATTTCCCGGCGTCAGAACCCTTTCTCCTCTTGTCTACCTAGATACTTGCCCATCAACACCTTGCTCGACAAGCCTCTGTCTTACACAACCTAGAGACAGACGCCCGCCCTGAAGGCGTGAGTGAGATCGACAGCCACGATGCCTCCACTTCCATTGTCCGATCCGACACCCTCAAGAGCCTCGTCCTCTCAGAATCTTCCCAATGGCACCCGCTCCTCCTCAAACCCATCTGTGACCAACACGCCGGCCGCCACGGTCAGATGCCCCCCAGCACGCATTTCCCCCCAGCACCACGCAATCATGCTCCGCTACTCCCTCTCCTCTCGCACCATCCACGCCCTCGTCTCCCTCCCTCACGCCGCCCAACCCGAAGAGATCCTTCGCTGCGCCGCCTCCGCCACCGAGTTCCTCACCTTCACCTTCTCGCCCCTGGAGAAGGTCGCCTTCTCCGCCATCAACAACGACCCCTCGACCCGCTGGCCCGTCCGCGAGGCCCTCGCCCTCCCCTGGCACAAGGTCTACCTCGTTGCCCAGTGCGAGGCCGCCGGCGGCGACTATGGCGACAAGATCTCTCGCAAAGCCCGCAAAGACCTCTACGCCGCACGCGGCCGCATCGTCCGGACACTAGGCCAGGTCCTGCGCGCCTGCGCCGAAATCATGGGCGCCCGCCGAGACGCCGCCGGCCTCCGCCGCGCCCTCGAGACCTGGCGCGGTGTGGTCTCCGGGAGCTGGGAGGGACTGCCCACGGAGCTGCTCCAGGTCCCCGGCATCGGGCCCAAAAAGGTCGCCTCGCTCGTCGCGCACGGTGTCCGCTCCGTACGTCAGCTCGCCGGCCTGGACTTCTTCCACATCGAGAGGATCCTGAGCCGCAACCCGCCTTTCGGTCAGAACGTCCTGCACAGCCTGGCCCACTTTCCGCGTCTCGCGCTCATTGTCGACGTTGCCAAGCGCAAGGAGGGCACGCGGGACGCCATCGTCAGAGCCGCGCTGGGCTGTTCCAACCGGGAGATCCCCGTCTGGAAGGACAAGGAGCCTTGTGTCACTCTGGGGGCCGAGACCTCGGACGGCAGGCTGTTCTTCTTTTGGAGGGGCAAAGTGAAAAGCCTCATGACGGGGAAAGTGCTCGCGTTCCCGGTCGAGGCGGCCCCAGGTCAGACAGTGTTTGTGTGGGCAAGCTGCGAGGAAATTGCCGGCACTTGTGTTACGGGCGAGGTGGAGGTCTGAGTTATCAATGACACACCATGGTTATTGATGAATATGGTCTCTCTACAGCCCCATAGGCCGTCTAGTGCAGTTCACCCAGCAAATATGCAATATCACGATACGTAAAACCTGATACGCCGCACCTCTGATCTGCCTATCTCGATCTCTTGATACATTATAGAATACCTAACTAGATCTTCCACGTCAGCAGCAAGCCCTAACAAAAGGATAAGCAAAGCGCCCCTCTGCCCTCTGCCCTCTGCTCCCTGGCTCTCTGATAGAGGGGGTTGTTAATTATTAGCTAAATACCAGGGGGCCGGAGCCCCCCTGGGACCCCCGCCCTCCGGTTGCCGCTGCGCAGAGCCTGCCTGCAGCGCATGCCCCCCCGCGCGCCTTGCGGCGCGCCGCTGCTACAGGCAGCGTCCAGCTAATAGAATCATAAGGATTGAGGTGCTGTATTTAATTAGATAACAGGCGAATATAAGTGGGATTCGAGCTTTTCCGTGGAAACGAGCTACGCTTCTACCTCTTATTGACTGGTCTGCTTATAGCGCTTCGCTCAATAACGCAGAGTGACTGCTGGGTCAGGCTTCACTTCAGCCATGTCGCGAGCGGCCTTTAGGCTCCGGAACGCTGGCGACGACAGAGTCGCTTCTGGGCCGTGGTTTGACGTACCGGCGACAATGCTGTTGAATGAGGTCACGCGGGTTCGCGGGTGGGCCACGCTGAACGACGAGAGCGCGACTGATGCACAAGCGATTATGGATGGCACCGTTGAATCTACCATCCAGGTCGTGACGGCGAGGCGACCAAGTTGCAAGCCGCCATGACCCCAAACTCTGCCACCCAAGGTCGTCAAAATCCTCGCGCATTGAGTGAAGACAGCACCGGAGATGGCTTCACTCGCCAGCAGCCTTGCTGCTGACCACAGCTCTCCGAGCACAGCATGAATAAATTGTGCGAACAGGTACTCTTGCCGAGGGAATCAGCTGTAACGTCGTCGGGGATTTTTGGTCACCATTGTTATACCCGGTGGGAGCTTGTTTTGTTCGGGGAGAAGTCTTTGACAGTCACCTGGGGGAGCGGCGAGAACGTATCTTCTTGGTAGGTAAATCATGTACGGCTGATTTATTAAGCGGCCAGCGCAGTATTACCACACATCATCAGCCATTGGCCGCCGGATTCTGCAGCTACAAACACTCGCCGTCGCCGCTTCTACTCCCTCCGCTGCTCCATGACGCGGGCCTTCCCCTCAAAAAAATATAAAATGTACCCTTGCCTCTTTTTTGCCTTGCGGTCAAGCCGGGTATCGCTGTTTGATGATACTGTGGTGTGGTGTCGGGCGTGCAAGCCGGACTCTATTCCAGGACCCAATGTCCAACTAATCCGGGGCATACCACCACCATGGATTTGCAAAACAAAGAAAACAAAAACAAACAAAAAACCCCTCCTTTTACCTTTTATTATCCAACCGTTTTGTTGCTCGTCATCGTCGCCTCGTCACTCCACCCACCGTCTCGGTCGACCCCCGTTTGCAGCACTGTCGTAAACAAAGGCAAAAGAAAACTTGTTGAAAAACCGGCGTTACTCGAGCGACGATGGCGTCCGAATTAGTCGTCGCGGTTCTTGCCCCTAGCCGACGGAACGCGGTGGTGGTGCAACATGGGCGACGATGGCCTAGACGTCGACAGTCCCATGCCGCGAACCGCGTCGAGCGGGTCCAAGCTGAGCTTGGCCTCATCAGTGACGGCGGGCGTGTAGGCAGGGTCGATCATGGCCTTCTCATAGCTCGCAATGGTGATTGGCGGGGGGCGGCCCTTGCGCTCGGGGATGCTGTAGAGGTAGGTCGAGGCTAGGACCAGCGCAGTGCCGATAATGAACTGTTCTGCGTTAGGACGGTGCGGTAAAAAGAGGGAAAGAGATTACAAGCAAGCTTACAGCGAAATTGACTTGGAAGTTGAAGAACCAAACGCTAAACATAAAGCTGAGAACGATACTGATGCTAGCGGCAAAATTCTTGGCAATGTTGTCGGCATAGTTGATGCACAGTGAGGCCAGGACGCCGCCGACGGCCTGGAAAACAATCGCTGTCCAGACGACCGAGTTGTAGCCCTCGAAAAAGCCGTGCTTGGTAATGTCCTCGCCATCAAGGAAGAAGATGCCTGCCAGAGCGGGAAACAGGGAGTAGAATGACAGTTGGATGTTGCGCGTCCAGACGGAAGCGGGGGTGGGCGAGTCCTTCAGCATCTTCTCAAAATAAACGCCGGCAAGGCCAGAGGCGACGGCGGCGACGAGCACGGCTGACAATCCGATAGAGTAGTTCATGAGCGGCGACGGGTCCTGGTCCTCCTGTATACCCTGGTACGAGGCCGACCGCTTCATGATTTCCCCGCCAACGCTCGCCAGGCCGTCTGCGGCGCGCTTGGTGAGCTCGCGGGCCACCTCGGAAGCGCCCTCGGCAGCCTGACCCAGCTCGTGCACGGAACGGGGGAAGAAATGGTCCGTGGTATCGTGAAAAAGGATGCCGGCAGAGGAGGATTCGGCATGGTTCCCGGAAGAGGGTTGGGGAAGCGACACGATGGAGACTCCCAGGGTCAGGATGAAGAGCGAGATCCAGCGCTTCATGCCGAGCGCGCGTCGGAGCATGGTGACGGAGAAGACGGCTGTTGTAAGGATCTGCGGCGCATGCACAGTTAGCATGCGAGGTTCAAGAAGAGGAGCGACAGAGGCGGCTGTGCCAATTACCTTGAGCTGGTAAAGCACCTGGAAGTGCACTGCGTCCAAATTACCAACAGCGACGTACTGCAGGGTGTTCTGCAGAGTGTATAGTGTGGCGGGGATGGCAAGCTTCCAGCCGTCGCCCGAGAAGACAGAGTTGAAGATCTGTTCGAAAATGACGGTGGCAGGCGTTGAAGGGGCCAATGTCCGCGAGACTTCGGCGATGGAACAGGTCAAGCAAATGGACAGCTTGATGACCTCATTTAGGAAGACGGCTGTGGACGTGAAGTATCGGTGGTCGCCCACGGGAGGCATAATGCGGGAGTAATGCATGATCTGCCATGGTCTGGTCAGTACCGTGTGTCGCGAAGAGAGAGAGAGAGAGAGAGAGGAGGGGGGGAGATGGAGAGGCAAGGCAAGGCGACGAAGGGGCAAATTCATACCAGAATCAAGGCCGAGTTTTGGAAGGTAAGCTACGGACGAACGAGCCCATTGTCAGCATTCTCGGCTTTGTCGACGCGGCGCAATGGCACGAAGCTCTGCGCGGGCAAATCTTGTGACAACATACCGTGATCAGAGAAACCTGCTTCATGGACATGCCAAAAAGAGTCGGCCCCCCCGCCGGCGGCGCGGCAGCTTCGAGGAGAGCCATTGTGGCTGAAGGAGATGGGATAAGAATATCAAACCGGAAGGATCAGCCGTTGACGATGCTTGGTTCGGAGGTCAAGTGGCGGTTTCGTGCAGTTCGGTGACGTTCGCTTGGCCGGGGGTTTTGTGTCGTCGACAATGGGTTGCGATTAGGGGAGGGGGGGGGCGGGCGACAAAGTAGGTGCGGGAAGAAGCTTGGCTGAAGCTCGTCCTTTTGGCACCCTATTTTATTTTTTTATGTTTATCGTCGATCACCTTGGTCGGGACAGCGAGCGAATCGGGGAAAGGTGACAGACAATGCGGAGGGAGGGGTCTAGAACAATGTTAGACAGAGGGCCTGCCGTGAGAATACCTGGCGGGCGCTTGGCGAAGGGCAGCACAGCAGGCGATCAGCAGCAATATGAGGCAGACAGACGGACGGTAGGCAGGCAGGTAGAATAGAATAAAATGCTCAAGGGGGGAAGGAAAATTAGAAAGGGGAAAAAAGAAGGGGAGGAAGGGTTGCATTGATGGCATCGAAGAGGGTTCAGAAGTGTGTCGCGTTTCTCAATGCCCCCCCTCCCCTTCCAAAAGCATGGAACGTGTGTCCAGCCCCAGCCAGCCAGCCCGGACAAGGCAAGAGAAGAGACAGAGAGAGAGAGACTGTGTGTGTGTGTGTTTCCTCTCCTACCTAGGTGCTACTTACTACTACCTACTACCAGGTACCTAGGAGTTCTGGGTGTGCCGCGTCCGTGATGCAGGTCCCTTCCTTCCCTGACTGGGTGAGTCGACCCCTGACGTAAGGGAAGAACATGGGCAGGATCCTGGGAGCAGGAGCAGGAGTAGGAGCAGGAGAGAAGCAGGAGCAGGGGCGGATGACGAGACAGGACGACGGCGGTGCGCAAACAGGAGGAATCGGCGGCAGCAGGAGCACACACACACAGAATAGAGCAGGTACCTACCTGCTGGGAGAAGAATGATTGTATGTAAGGAAAGAAGGGTGAGGTACGTACTTTCTTTGTTGGAAGGAAGACAGAGAAAACCAGAAACAGAAACAGGGGCGGCAAGTTACAGATACTTGGTATACCCACCTATCTCAACCAGGGAGGGAGGTACCTGGGTACCCAAGTGCTGCAGTGTCTTTTCTGATTTGCCTTGCTTTGCTGTGCTGTGCTTTGCTTTGTCTTGTTGTCCGTTGGCTGGCTGTCCCCGGGCCTGCTGACTATCTGTCGGTCTGTCTGTCGTTCTGTCCGTCTCTCTGCTGTCTGTGGTTTGCTGATTGCACTCTCACGTTCCCGCTGTCGGGTATCCGGTGTCCGATGTCCACAGCTAGGTACTGTCCGTCGTCTCCTCTTCCTGCTGTCGGGGATTCCAGGGTCTCGCGATGGGGGGTGTCTGGAGACAAGTACTTGGAACTTCGGTATGCAAATGCCGTGTCTCCAGGTACTCGAGACTTTGTTGAAACTTCAGGCTCGCCTATCTCTGGTGTTAGCATCCATCTGCACAGTGAGTACATCATACATATCCGTACCGGCCTAGGTAGGTAGGTAGGTAGGTTGGAAAGATTTGGCCACAGCTTCAGCTCCCTCGGCCTCATTCGTCCGTTTCCCATCGCCTCGCCTCACATTTCGCACTTTTCAAACTCTGCCCAACCGGAGACAGACAGAGGGAGACAAGACAGACAGATGGAGACACACACACAAACACAGAGAGGCAAGAGAATCAGAAACACGTACCGTGGCCCCGTCTGCTCCGAGATGCCTAGCTATCCGCCTTGTTCGAATTGGAGCGTTGATGCGACAAGAAACAATCGAACCACCGAGTTGCCGAGCTTCCAATGCCTTTGACGTGCCGGCACCTTTATCCCAGCTCGTTTGGCCCCGGCTTGCCTTAGGTACAGTAAGTACTTCGTACTACAGAGTACCTACCGTACGGTACTGAAAGCGCAATGGAGAATGCAGACGCAGAGCCGCCCAACGGCCCGCCCTCCAGATCCAATGCTTCCAGTCCGGACCAAACCCGCTCAGCCGTCCGAGCGTGCCGTCGTGCCGTCCAAGCCCGCCGCCCGCCTCTCGGCCTGTCTGCCACGAGCCTTTCTTGCTTGCCTAGGTAGGTATGTTCAGCTGCCCAGGCCACACCCAAGGCGCGATTGCTGCAGTCTTTTGCCCAGTCTGTACCTTAGACCAAGCAAGCGTCGATGCCCAAGAAACCGACTGCCTAGACAACAACGAAAGGAGTACCTGACGCCCGACAGCTCAGGTCCTGGCGCGACCAGGCAGACAGACGCACAAGAATGCAGACCGGACGGGGTTTCAACCAAGCTGGACAAGTCAGCAATCGCACCATCCATCCGCGAGGGCGGGCGAAGCACAGGCACCACGACGACCACCGCACACCAATGATCAGTGATGCCTCGACAGGGATCACCTTTTCTTTTCCGCCCCTACTCCGTCTTCTTGCCCTTTGCTCCCCACCTAGGTAGCTGTCAGCGAAGATCCGGGGAAGCTGTCGGTAAGGCTTTCTTGGTCGACAGCAGTGCGAACACGATCGAGGCAGGCAGACTGCAAGACACGGTTTGTCACTCCAATACATCAACCAACCGGCTGCGCGAGACTCAGCTGTTACTTATGTCGCGTTTAACTCTCCCGGTTTGCCCTCACCGACCGTTCCGTTCACTCCCATCGTGAACGTGATCATGAGTTCCGGCAAACAAGCCACAAGCCTATCCATCTCGGGAATGGGGGCGGGGAAACTCCCGGTGGTCTCTGTGCCCCTTGCACAGCGGATTATTCTGACTGGCTTTGGCTCCAACATGGCGTCACCTGGCATTTGACTGAATCATCACCTTAACCTAGTAGCCAAGCCATCCAGGCCAGCCATGGCAAACAGCCAGTCCCCCCCCCCTCCAAGGAGCCCGGAACAATCTCACTGGAGCAAAGGCATTCCCACCGTTTCTAGCGTACCACACCTATCCCAATCGGCACTTTAAACCATTCCCTCCCGTCTAGCAAGCCTAGCCCCATGACCCGCTTACACGGACCGCGCTGGTGTCACCTAAATGGTGTCCGAAGGGTGAGTGGTAGCGGATGCGCTGTAACGGTTGGGACATAGTGGCGCATCACGCGGGGGGTCCTATTCCATGGTTTTCAGACGGCGCCTGCCTCTCTCTGCGTCCGAGATCACTGTGCATTTGACAGCTGCCATTTCGTTTGGACTCGGGACGGCTCAACGTTGATGCTCGTCCAAATAATACCAAGGGTGAAAGCCTTCGAGAGCTGGTGTTTCTCTAGTGCGATCCTCCCCCTAAGGTTTCTGTCCTGCTATTGGATCGCTCGGGGAACCAATTCACCGCTCGTGTCTCAGGTCGGATGGCCTAATCTGGTGCTACAGGTCCTCTGATGTTCGGTCCGGCAAAGGGATGACGTGCAGCATCTCCACGTCAAGTCGTAGCCCAGGCTGTGTCTGAATTGATGTTTCCCAGTCTAGGTACCAATATGAAAGGTATTCAGCAGAAACCGGTGGATTCCTATGACCGGCCATCTCTACGATAGACCCCGGACACGCTTGGTATAGCTCACCTTCCTCCTAGCGGATTGAGTCCTAGAGCTCACAAAACGCTGACAATAGCATCATGCTTTGAAGATCCTCAAGAGTATTCTACCAGTCTCATCCCAGAGTAGAGTGAATAGACAAACGGTCCAGGGCTCTTCTAAATACAACCTGCATCCTGACACCGTGCATAGCATAAGCACCAGCCTTGCTATGAAAGGGACGAGATTTCTTTTCGTCGTGTCATTCTTACTGGTCTCACGTGACGACATTGTTCGAAACTTTACTTTGACCACTAACTTGCCTATGCCTGTAGTTCAATGTATCCTGGCTCTTGCTGCATGGTGGGAGCTCCTGAACCGATAGTATTTGCAGTGCTTTGGTCTTGATATGGTGACAGTCCCTGTTTTTTGTTATCCTACTGCATGGCAGCCTAATAGGATTCCCGTAGAATCGAGACATGGATGATGATCCTTGTAAGGCAACAATTCCAGGCCGACAGAGGAGGGCAGCTCTGGATCCTTCGTTGGGTGTAATACGCACCAAGTGGGGCTTCAAGTAGTTGACTCGATCGTCAACAAGCTCACCTGTAGCAAGATCACAATCTGGACGGCTGCGAATGATAGTTGCTCAATCTCCGGGGCATACAAAGCTTGTGGCAAGGTTTACTCTGCAGGGGAAATGAGCTAACTATGAAGGTGGTAATCGCTTAAGCACTTACGTGCTTCGGGGCTGAACGAACAGGATTAAACGTCCGGCGCTGCCGGTTACCTTTACGCGAATTACTTGCCGATCTTGGCATGAGCAGTTTTTGAAATGCATAAGTAGAACTCCCTCGCGCCAATCGCAACGCAACGTTCTTGATGTAGACTGCCGCCTACACTGCCTCGTTCTCTCCGTAACAGCCCACCGTCGAAGTGATGCAACTGTCAAGGCTACTTATCTTGGCTGCTTCGGTGGCCACCCGCGTGCTCGCGCAGGACTCGGGGGGCCTCGAGTCGGTAGCAGAGCCAGCAGATTTCAACGTTGCCGAAGCACTCTTGAAGTTTGGCGTCGCTGTGGCCGAAATTCCTCCTCTGGGAGATGTTGCCAAGCAGCCGGAGACCGGGTGCCCTGCAGCTGTGAGTGGCCATTTGGCCTGAAGACACGCCCGGGAGCGCTGACTCTCGTCTCTTCCGTGCAGTGCGATTCACTGAAATTCTTATACGGCGACGCCGCCGTTCTCGCGGCGGGAAACGACACAGCGTACACCGCCTTCGTTGGCTCCTACTGGTCGACGATCCAGACCGAGGCCAGGCCTCGCTGCATATTCAAGCCGTCCAAGCCAGAAGAGGTGTCCGTCGTGGTTCTTCTGGCGCGCCTGACGCAGTGCCCCTTCGCGGCCAGGAGCGGTGGGCATGCCGCCATGGCGGGGGCGTCGAACGCCGAGGCAGGGATCACCGTCTCTTTCATGAACATGAAGTCCATTTCGCTATCTGCGGACAAAACAGTCGCGTCGATACAGCCCGGGAACGTCTGGGGCGATGTGTATGAGGAGTTGACCAAGTCGAATCTGACCGTTATTGGCGGACGAATATACGATATTGGGATCGGAGGACTCGTCACTGGAGGTGAGTTGTGGATTTACAGGTCCAGATGACGACCATCTTGAGCAGTTTCACTTTTATCTGTCGTCATGATCCAACTTCCAAAGCTTCCGCTTGGCTGACTTGTGTACCAGGCGGCATCTCATATTTTTCTGGCGTCCACGGCTGGGCTTGTGACAACGTGGAGAGTTTCGATGTACGTCTCCTTTTTTCGCTGTCACGAACGTGAGCTTACGCGAAACAGGTAGTAATCGCGAGCGGAGCCCTCGTCCGGGCGACGGCGACCCAGTTCCCGGACCTTTACTGGGCCCTCCGCGGCGGCGGGAACAACTTTGGCCTTGTTGTTAGCTTCAACCTGCGTACGCACCCGCTCCCCGGCGGCGCCATGTGGGGTGGCACCAGGATGTTCACCGAAGAGAGCCTCCCCCAGGCCGGCAAGGCCTTCGCCGACATCGTCGCCAACGCGGAGCAAGATCCCAAGGCCGGCCTCTGGCACGCGATCGCTCTCTACAACGGCAGCAAGATTTCTTCAACGGAACTGTATTACGCAGAGCCTGACGGCGACAAAGCCCCGATCTTCTCCGAATGGAACGCCATCCCCGCCGTATCGGACACGACGCAGAACCGCGCCGTTGCCGACTATGCCAGATTGAACATGGAGTCCTCGCCGCCGGGGTTGCGGGAGCTCTACAGCGTCATCAGCGTCAAAGCCGACGTCGAGATTGTTGAGCTCGCCCGCAACATCTACTTCGAGGAGGTCCCCGCCGTCGTGGATTTGCCGGGCAGCCTGCCCGTCCTCGTTTTTCAGGGAATCACCGTCCCGATGCTGAAGCATATGCAGAGCGACGGCGGCAACGCGCTGGGCTTGAAAGTCGAAGACGGCCCGTTTTACATCGTACAGGTCCCCATCATGTGGAGCAACAAGGAGGACGACGACGCCATGTACGCGTTTGCGTCACGGGTGCTGGGGAGAACTAACGCCGAAGCCGAGGCGCGGGGGCTGAGCAACGACTACGTGTACATGAACTACGCCAGCCAGTACCAAAATGTCATCAGCGGGTACGGGGCAGAAAACAAGGACCGGTTGAAGGGGATTGCAAAGAAGTATGATCCAACGGAGGTCTTCCAGAAACTGCAGCCGGGGTACTTCAAGCTTGACCGCGGGCCAGTGCAGGATCCGCGATATTTCAACTGGTAGTCACACATCGACGGTATGAAGCCAGGATTCGGAAACTGCACTCTTGGCAGCAAGCGCGCAGACTTGGATCAGAGAACTCACGTGCTTGCCTGAACAGATCTTGGGACACAGCTCTGACGACGTACGATTTGCTTATAGCCCGGAGCAGCCTCTGTCACGAATCCCCTTTAGCCACAACCATTTGTAGTCGATACAAATACGACATAACTGTTAGGTTGATGATTCATTTTGCAAAAAGTTTGCTTGGGAATCACGTGCTTGTCATCTCATCTTCACCCGCCTTGTCTTTTGTTCGCGCTTCGCGGTCTCTGCTGCACGACACTTTGAGTCTGCACTCACCGCGTATCTCTGAGGACTGTCGGCAGGAAGGTGCATCCGTTTTCAGACTGCTATCTGAAACACCTTAGTTGCCTGTAATATGAAAAATGCCGGTTCGGACGATATACCAATGCATTGAACGGTTTGACCCAACAACCAATGGAGGGGACCAAATACATTTGCAAAGCGCCAACAGAAAAGGTGAAAATAAGAACAGGCCTACCGAGATTGTCATGATTACCTCTAGGACTATCAAAGAAACAAAGAAGCCATTGCTGAAAGTTTTCAATAAGAAGCCAAAACATTCAAGGCTAATAACAAGAATTGGGGTCTCAGTTTCATGTTTCAAGTATAATAGTTAACCCACATCTCCCAGTGTATGCTGCAATCATCATTGAAGGTACTGGCTTCAACTTCTTTATGAATCAAAGCAGACCGTCAGGCCTCACCTTTGATCCCAAAGTTGACGGAGTACCTGGAACTGCCTGGGGTTATTAGAGCGCTTCCGTCAGATACATATTCGAAAGACAGGGTCTGTGACGGTGACTGAATCGCGTAGGGGGCCTGCGCAGATCCGCGGAGGCCGAATCTAAAGCTGTGGAGACAAGCTATTGCCGCAGATCTTTCAAGTTGTATAGGTCGTTCGTATGTTGACTTTTTTTCATGGATATGAAGAAACCCAAATGCCACATGACCTCCCCGTTTGCGCAAAGAAACTATCCTCATGCATATGTATTTTATTGAGTCCATCGCTATGCAGGCATAATAAGATGTCATGCTAGTCTTTACCAGAGCGCACTGAGCCGTCTATTGGAAACTCGTGTCTGAATCCGCGCGCTTCCTCAAAAACTTGAGCATCCAAGGCGGTGCCCTGTCCCTGAAACCCCCACCCCTGATGCGTCGTTCGAGCAGCCACTGCACCGTCATGGTCGCCATCGCGCAATTCCACAGGAAGGACACGATCATACCAAGGGAAAATATCAGCGACGAGGAAATCTCGGTGGTTCCGCAAATCGTCATGATTCCAAGGTCGTCTATGCCGTCGGGAAGCGCGAAGCCCGAGATGAGGAGAATGGCTTGGCAGACTAGAAAGTCCAAGGCGTTGATCAGCTTGAGGCGGCGGTACATGTAGAAAGTTATGTCAGGGCGGGTGCTGAGCCTTTTCTGGTACAAGTAAAGAGGAACCGAGATGGCCGCCAGGCCGACCGTCACGTATCCGGTTATCTGAGAAAATTGTTAATGAGCTTTGTAAAGAAAGACACCCAAAGAGTGTGGGCTCTTGCTTACCCCATGTGATGTTCTCGCGTGGTCAGCGTTCCCCATCCCGATGATTCCCGTGACAAGTCCTACGATCGATAATGGGGCGAAGATGACGACGGTGAAGATGGTCTGCCATATCTCAACTTTCCGCTTCGTGGTCTCCCGCAGCGGGCGGTCGATCATGATGCATAAGCTCGGCGTGGCTGCGAGAACCAAAATCACCGGGTATGAGAGAAAGAACGCGACAGTCATGGTCACGACTAGCCGCTCGTTAGCGAGGATGTAATGTTACACGTATCTAGAAACAAATGCATTTTCTGGGGGAAGGATGCTCACGATGTATATAGCTCAAAAGCATAAAGTCGTCCTCTTTAACCCCATTGACATGGTAAGAGTTGTCGGAGAAGTTGATCGAGAAGGAGTTGCCGGAACTGGTAACGTTGAGAGTAACGCATGTTGGTATCGTGATGTTGAGGGTAGGGTTGGCGGAGATGTTCCTGTGAAGCAGCTCCTTCAGCCCTGGGACGCCTTTGATGATCCAGCAGTGGTCCGACGTGGAAAGATCGTCAAACTTTTCTTGCAGAAAGTCGGTGATGTAGTATTCGTCGAACGCGCTGAATGAGCAGTCTTGTTGAATGGGAATGCCGGTGTCGTTGGTCTGCCGGCGCTGTGTCATGCCCGCTGACTGTAGAGATCGTGGCTGGGTACCCGCCCCTGATCGATCTCTCGTCGCCCGCTCTATGTGACCATCGCCGGAGATGCCGTCCTGAACTGGGCTCGCGTCTGAGACTCCGAGGTTAAAGAGCCCCAGACCAAGCAACAAGATTCGTGGATACATGACACGATTGACGATCAGAGGGAGGACACAAACCTAACCAGGAAACCTACCAAGAAAAGGGTTAGGGATCCCGAGTAGATATAAGCAACGGAGCGGCAGTGGAAATTTACCGCGTCAACTCCGAAGGGTCTTCTATACTCGGGTGAATGACCAATCTCGAGCTGTGTTTTCCAAGTAGAAGCCGGGAAATCCGCCCTGAGTACGATTGGCATTAAGGTTCGTCTCATTTACCGACAGATACGACTTGTCTCGGGCGCGAGTGGAGTCTCGGTGTCCCGCGGAGCCGTTGACGGCGCAGGGCATCCTTGCTAGCGGCACCAATGACTCTCTGATCGACAACCACGATAGCCACGCGTCTTGAGGCGTATCTGTTTTGACATCCAGATCCGCCCTACGCTTAGGATACGCGATGGCTGTATTTAGAAATATTCTTGACTTTGGGTTATGCCGGGTATTCTTCGCTGTCCTTCTGACCCGAAGACGGGTCGGCATCCGCCACGGTCTATGCCATTCCCGTCCCTGCCGGTGTCATTGGACTACGGCTCGAGGCAAAAAGATAGTTACATGGTAGATGAAGATAGCTGTCTCGGGAAGTTCGGAATACCTGGGCATCGGCCTTGGAATCAGACAAAGAAGTCAGGTTCCATCGTCCAGACTCCAGGGTCCGAGGTTGGGACCTTTAGGCTTTCTTGTTGAATAGCGGTCAAAGGCTCTAGGTGCCAGGCTGGAGGTTTTGAAGATAACAACCACGGAAAGAATATTCCCGGTAGGCTAAAAAGATGTTCCTTGGACATGTAACAAAACTACGTTATCTCAATATGGGTAGGGAAAACAGCGAATTGATATCGAAGAGCGGGCTTACATAGCCTTGTCAGCTTATCATACCCAATCACAATAAACGAGTCTGTAAACCATGTAATACGTGCAGTTAGTTAATAGCTTGCACGCAAGCTCCCACAACATTCTCCGGGCAATTGGTTCGATCCTGTCGACTCATGGAGACAAGGGTCTCTCCGGCACTTGCAAGTTACGGTGTGAGATATTACTGTAGTATGAGTGTCGGTTCCACAAGACTAGGATCCGAGTATGATTCAAGTAACAGGTGAGTAATTATCAATGATGCAACGCGCTCGGCTTTACCGCAAGCCGGCAAATAGAGCTCACCGAGATGTCAAAGTTTCCTTCATATTGGAGTCATCCAGCTGGACTATGCAAGACTATCCCAGCCATAGAGCAAGGCATAGATAGGAATGTCTTCTTTTAGATAATTTTCTAGGTCCAGAAAAGTTTTAACAAGTACGCAGTTCTCTCCAAGGAATCTTTTATCAACTTCCTAATTGTCGCACTCCCCAGACGTCTGAAAGCCAACACAGTATATCTCCTTGCCCTGGAGCGTTGGCGCGTTGATGCGTTACTTTGCATTTCTGATGTGTTGATACTACACCTCTGAGTCAAATCTTTCGATGTTTTTAGTCAATAGAGTCTGAGTTCTTTCTTCCTCAGTGCCATTGATTAATTTGTCCTATGAGTATGTTGATTGATGTTAGACTCTTTACCCAGCCCGGTGTGCTAGCCAAGCATACGCTACAAGGCAGACAACGTGTGCATATATTCGAGGCCGTATTCGATCTATAACTAATGGTTGTTTTTGGAACTGGATGCCATTTGCGAAATTGCCTTCCCCCGAACTTCGCCAACATGGTGTCGATTTGTGAGGCCAATCAAAAATATCACTGTCAACAATGGACTCCAAGGAGATCCGCCACAACGGTAAGCTGGACAACGAATAGATATTTACAAAGGACTGTTCCTCATTAGTGTACAGTACTTCGTATCATTGACATATTGGCTTCTAAAGGATGGTTACGTGCAACTGAAATCGAGGATTGTCAATATTTCAAGAAATACCATCCAGGCTTCTCTGTTTTCGACCAAGTTATGTTCAGCATGATTGGGCCACCCTTTACTACAGCTAGGGTGTTGGGCAACGGCAAGTCTATCAGCAACGGGCCTGAGCTTTCCGAGAACGTTACCAATGTATCCGATCTTCTGATGAGTGAGGCAAAATGCTTAATCACTAGAAAGACGTTGGCGGCTAACAGTGAGGCAAGAAAAGTTTCTTGGCGCAACCCGATATACAACACTTGGGGGGCAATTCTTCCACTCATGGGATCCGATTCATATCAACATCTCAACTGCTTCCAGACATTAACATCATAACTAGAACCACAACAAATGGGTCTGGTCTGCCTAGTAAGATTGTCCGCTTATTCTGAGCTAGCAGATTCGAGATATATCTCACTAAGCAGATGGCGCGTATTTGTATATGCCACCCGCTTCCAGGCATTTCGAGCGTCCCTTGTCAATGCGAAGGGCCACGCAGACTCTACCTTCATGACAGACGTAGCTTCGGATACCGTGTAGCAGAAAAGAAATAGCTCATTTGGTGTCCAACACGCCCATAATTGCATATCCTCCAATCTGGGCATATACATTGCCGCGTTCGCTGCAGCAATCAACAGTTGGTTTGCCGGTCGTTCATCGATGCCATATCTAAAAGTGCTGTATGAGGTGAGGTACAGATATTTGAGGAGAAACCAAGGCCCGGGAGGGTCCAGCGGACGTGGAAGCTGTGGGTAAAAGTCTTTGAAGAAGTGCGCCGCATCGAAGGCTGCACATCCACGAAAATACCAAAGACGACGGCTAACTTTGACGGCCGCTGCTGCGACAGTTTCGCAGTCGACCTTCGTGTAATAAAATCCGTGTAAATCGCTGTCGTAGAGCTCCGCAAGTGACAGTGTTTCAACCGTGTCTGGGAGGCTTCTGAGCAAGGCAAGGTTCGCCGCATTGTGCAAGTGGCCCTCTTCGTCTCCGAGACCGGGCCAGTACATGTAATTCATGTTGGTCAAACAGGGTAGGCAGTTCAGAAGTATCTCAAGCCCCTCAGCAGAAAGGCTCCGATAGTATCGGTGATCAATAGTAAAGCGCGTGACTGTCGCAGCTTGCGGGACTGTAGCACGGCGGTTGACTCCCCCCAACCTATCATAGATTGGCTGCGTAAAATCGATGTCGAAATCAAGAAGGCTGCCGAGAGTACGCTTCCTGGAGCCTCTAGGTGAGAATATCCGCCCAAGATAGTGAGCCAACCGCCGCCGATTGCGGTTATTCGGGCTGAGTTTCGCGTAGCTGTGCTGTCTATCGCTCACTGAAGCAGCGCCGATAACCAAACTCACACCATTATCCTCTCTTCGAGCGCCCCAAGTTGAGAGCACATCGAGGAGACGCAACAGCAGCTTGCTCAGTCGAGAATTGTTCATATTCTTTTCGTCTTCGGTTTCAGGTTCGTCGCAACGTTGGCAATCGTAAGGCGCTAGAGGGACGAATAGCTGAATCGTCTTGACAAGCCCCTCACGGCGATCGCTGACATATCGATCCAGAGCGGTCATATCTCGGAGTTCCGTGAGCCTCAATGCTTGAAAATTGCGTTTTTCGAAAAATATTCTCCATTCGTCACATACTGTAGGCAAGCTGCCCTTTTTCGGAGGCGGATGAGCCTTAGTGATCTGCGCAATCTCCTCAAGAAACATCAAGCGGAGGTCCGCAGGCATATTGTTCCATCTGAAGAGAGGTTGTGGGGATCCAGGTATTAGCAGGGGCTCGCAAGCATCGAGTCGTGTTGACTGATGTTGTGGAATGGTCTTGTCGAAGGCTTCCTCCATGCAAGAGGATGAAGATATAGAATCCATGACGTCCGATGAGAAATCTCTTAATGAACACTTGAGTAGCGCTGTTGCATTGCCGTTTTGAAGTTCCTGGGTTGGTGACGGTGTCAACTGAGAGATTGTATTACTGCACAAAGTGGTCGGTTGGTGAAAAGAAAGGTGCAACGTAGAGTGTAGAATAAATAAAAAAACGTGGGAGAATCTAAAATTTAACATGAGCCTGTAGCTGAAGAACCATAGTGCCTGCGAAGTTTGACAATACACAATATGTGGTTAGCTTGATCCATGGCAAGGCTGAATGATCTGGTCCGTCATCATGCAAAGCCTCTTACCATACCAATCCATACGGTTAAGTTTTATACAAAGTTTCTGGTACTTTCTTTGAACTGCTACACTTGGATAGCTTCATTCCACAGCAGACGTGATTTGTTGTTCGTAATTGTTCTGGGATTCTTGACATCCACACGCGCTCCAACCCATTTCGCAGGGTAACACAGCGCTATCACGATACGAGTAACCCCGAAAAGCAGATTGCGTACATGAGTGCGCGGTAGGCGGGATTGCACCCGTACGTTGGCGACGGAATCAGCCACAGCCTCGGAAAGTTGTTGCGGGCCGTGGATTGACGTACCGGATCTGTTGAGCCTAGCACGAAGTCCTGCTCATAGGTGCCCCTAGGGCTAGACCCTTTACTACAATCGCCATACGATTTCCATCAGAAGCAGTCAGTAGTTTGTTCATAAATCAGCACAATGGAGGATTTGATGGATGCTGAGCATTCTGCAGTGGTATTTCCAAAGTCGATCTCCATTGGCTAGAGATCTGGTGCAACCAGCGAAGGATGAACACCAGCTTCAGTCCCGTTGTACATACAAACTATTAAATACTGTTAGAGGCTTGGGTTCAACTTTCTCCCTCATTCAATCACGTTCGACCAGCGCTCTATCTACCCTCGCATCTATATTAGAAACTTTGCAAAAGGATTACATACGGCGGTCCCGTGGCAATATCCATGTATACGTCGTCTGGAGATACCTACTCGCGATGGGAAGTGTGAAGTGTGAATTGTGAAGTGATGTTATTGAGGGGGGACTTGGATAAGCAGGATAGCGATAAGATAATTTCATTATGATAAGATTAGATAAGATTAGATAATATATCAAAGCAATAGTCGAGAGCTGCGACAGAGCTTCCCCCCTACCCACAACCATTGCAATGTGAGGACGCACCAGGATGCCGTCTCAGTTCATACCCGCCCGCAGCTCCCGTCACCGCGTCGCTTGCATAGCCCTATACCGCGCCCTCATCCGCGAGGCGCGCGCGATTCCCCTCCCCGACGATGTCCTCCGCAAGGGCACGCAGAACCCGATCCCGCGGCTCGTGAAGAAGGCCTTCGTGCGCAACCGCACAGAGACGAGCTACCGGATTGTCTTCTCAGCGATGGGGACGGGGTACAACGTAGGTCCTCCCCTTCCCTTTCTGCTCCAACTCTCCCGGCTGCGTCTGGGGTCACGCGCTAACGACTGCCCTCCCTCCCCTCTCCAGTTCCTCAACCTGTTCAAGGCCGCGCAAACCCCCGAATCGAAGGAACGCTCCCAGATCATAGCCCACCTGCGCGACAAGAAGCTCCGCGACGCCAAGTCCGAAGCCGGCAAGCCCCCGCCCCCGCCCGCCCCGCGCCCCGAAAAGCCCAAGTGGCCACCCCTCCTCCAGAAGGTCTCCAGGGACGGCGAGCCGCCGGTCTACGTCTCCCCGCGCTTCCCCGTGCCGCGGGAGCACCTCACCGGCGCGCGGCGCGTGCCGTACGTCAGCATCACGTCGGAGGGCATCGCCTTCCTGCGGCAGAAAAAGCCGCAGGACCGCTCGGTCTCGCGGTACATCCGGCAAAAGACCCGGATCAAGATGCGCGCGATGGACCTGATGCTCACCTCGGCCCGCGAGGACATGCCGTGGGCCGCGCAGGAGGACAGGTGGGAGGAGATTGTGAAGCAGGAGATGCTCGCCGCGCGGCGGCGGGGGGCCTGGGAGCCCGAGGTGGCCCCGCGTGATGGAGTGGCGGCGGGGCCTGGGGAGGAGATGGAGGCGCCGGACCGGCTGCGGCAGGACGAGAGCTACGGGCAGTCGGTGACGGAGACCTGGATATTCGCGAGGCAGAGGCTGAACGATGTGATGGAGCAGCAGACCGCGCGAGTGAAGGCGTTTGTGGAGATCCAAAAGGCGGAGAAGGCCGTGCTCGAGGAGGAGAATCGCGAGTACCTGGCGAAGGGATACCGCTGGATGGTGGACAACCCTGAGAAGAGGATGCAGAGGCACAAGAGGTACCGTGCGGACTTTAGGGCGGCCAAGGTCGGCCGCAGGGCCAAGAGGAGAGAGGAGAGCAGGCGGTCGCGGGTGAGGGGCTTGGAACCGGCTCCCGTCGACGTTTGAGAGGTATATCTCGTGGGAGAGAGTCTCCTTGTACTATATTGTACCCGCCCATCTAGATCTGGGCAATGATACCACGTTGCGCCTCACTTTATTACTAGTCACGGCAATATCCAACATTAACGAAAACGCAAGTGCTTTTGTTGTCATAAATTCGTGAATGCTATGGATATGTTTGTAAAACGTATGTGTTTACCGGGCGTTCCGTTTTCTCTGGCCGCAAACCCTACCCTACAGCATCTTCTGCAGTGCCATCGTCTTCACCTGGACGCGCTCTCTGCTCCGACCTGGGCTGCGAGGAGAAGTGATGATCTGCGGTGGGGGGCCAATCATCTTTGCCAGCGCGTGAGATTCGCCAGCGACGGCTGCCCAGCTCTTGCCGGACTGAAGGGATGGGATTCTGGCCTGGTCGGGGCCATCTTGCGACAGCTCACTTCCAGCGACCGATGCGTACTCCGCTTTGGTCGTGCGGGGAGAAGACAGCACAGAAGAGACGGACGGTGGAATGGAATGAGTAGGGCTCGAGGGTCTGGAGGACGGCTCCAGATCAGCAACCTCGCGTACTACGACATCGAAGCCGGTTTGTTTTAGAGCGGGGCTCACTGCTGGGGGAGTGAATATCTCCGTACTCGTCTCGAAGCTACGACGCGAAAATATGGATGAAGACATGCTGGCCTGCGTGCTGTCTGCAGAGCTGCTATCCGTGTTGAGCTTGGGTGCGCTCGACCGTGGTGTGGCCGGGAGCTTTGCAAGGATTGGCAGACGGGAGTTGGAGCCTCGTGAGGGTAATGTGCCACTTGTTTGCGGACTTGGCGAGGGAGTCTCTGCCGACGGCCGAGGTACAGAATCAGGCCTGGATGCGCTTGACATGACAGCAGGATTGGGAGTGACCCAGGCCTTGTGAGGGCCACTTGAAATCCGCGCCGTCGGCGTCGGACGCGGGGCTGCCGAGGATGAAGCGTTTGTCGAGGAAGAGGGACGCACCACAACTTGAGGCAGAGGGTGGGAGTATGGCCTGGTGTTGATGCCCATGCCATGGTGTAAGTTGGCGATAGCGGCGCTGGAAGCGAAACAGGCGTTGGGGTTGATGTTGGGCCGGGGTAAGCCTGTCCGGCTTTGTCTTGTTAATTGCTTCTCCAGCTCGTTGACCCGTTCTTCTAGCTTTCTCCGTTTCAGCCTTTCATCGTCGCGCTGCTTCGTCAGAAGCTCCGTGTCCCTGGCGTGCTTCCTCTCCTGGTTTTCCAGGCGCTGACGGTAAGTTTCGTCCATGGCTCTCAGTGCCTTGATGTCCTTTTGCAGGCGCTCATTTTCGGGCCTTAATCGGGCGCTCTCGGCAGCCGCGGCCGCAAGTCTCTCGTCGATCCGGTTGCCGACGAACCGGGCACTCTTCCGACAACAGCCGTTGTGATAAACCTGTTCGATGCCACCAAGTTCGACGAGCTCCTGATCCACTTGGTCGGCTCGGGGTCTGGCCTTCGGGTCAGAGGAGATCATTTTCGCAGTGAGGCCGAGGATGTGGCGCGGCGCGACAGTCGGCCGTTTTACGTCGTGGAAACGCTGGGTTGCTAGAGCGTGAAGAACCAGTTCCTTCTGGTGAGCCTCGAGTTTCTCGGCCCGGGAATGAGGCAGCAAATCTCCAACCACGGAGTGGAAGTTGTTCAAATCACCATGGAACACAAGCGTGGCAATGTTTAGGTATATGAGGCCCAGGCAGTATATGTCGGCACACTGCGTGGAGTACTCCTCAGGGATATAGGCCTCGGGGGGACGCCACTTGGGGGTTCCGTGGAGGCCCATGGTAGCGGTGTTTTCCTGGTCGTGGAAATCTCGAGCAATGCCAAAGTCGGCGAGATAGACCTTGTTGGGGTTCAATAGAATATTACTCGGCTTCAAGTCAAGGTGGCGAACTTTGGAGGCGTGGCAATGTGTGACAGCCTGGGCAATGCAGCCCATGATACGTTGGAGGAAGTTGAGAGGACATTTAGCTTTGCCAGCGTCTGCGGGACACATGCGACCGCCCGACTCGACGAGGGTCAGGTCGGATATATCTAGCTCATGGAGCCTCTTCAAGATATCCTCCCGATCACCATGGCCGCTTCTCAAGTCGGCGAGATCGGTGAGGAGTTCGTCAAGGTTGCAAACGGCCACGGGCCATATCAGAAGGTAAAGCTCTCGATGTTTAAAGGTATAAGTGCCGATCAGCTTGACGATGTGGTCATGGTCCAGGCGCTCCATGGCCAGTGCCTCCCTCCGCAGGGTGTGGAAGGTCTGGTTGCGTTGGGGCTTGATCCATTTACGCGCCAAGCGGACGGTGCGGTGTGTGACTCTCTCGACGCGGCCAAAGGTGCCCATTCCCAGGTCGTTGTCCTTTGGGGCGATGATCTTGGCGTGTATCTTCTTGGCTTCGGCGAAGTCGTCTGGATGTTTACCACTGCAGCGCGGCGGATTGTTGTCAACTCTGGTGCGATGTACGGGTGGTTGTCGGGAAGTAAAAGTAGAGCAAGGGGGGTGGCATTGGGACTCACATGCCAGACCAATGACCGTTGGACGCCTCCCATTCCCGGATCTTGGACTTCTCGTAGAGTTCGCGGTGAGCGGGCGGGAGGCGGTCGGGATGCGACTGGGATTTCAGGTGGACAGTCGTCCAGCCTGCATCGGCATTCTCGTCGGCCATGGCGTCCAAGGCCAGATGGGATGGCAACGTTGCCGCGAGTCTCTTCGAGAAGGCTGGGAGACGGGGCAAGCAAGCGGTTGCTGGCCCTCTCTGGAATGCCGTTTAGGATGGCGAGACAACGGTCATGATGTCAACCGGAGGACGTGGCGCACATCGGCCGCTGGAACGACGAGAGAAGAGAGAGCCAGATACACAAACAGAGAGAAAGAGAGACAGAGACTGAGAGAGAGAGGACGAGAGGCGATTACAGGGTGTCAGGCCAGTACCGGTGGTGGGCGGAATTGACCGTTGAGGTTTGTGATTTGTCGATCTTTGCGGAGGGAAGCAGAAGGCAGGGAAGAAGCCGCAGCACCCGTGGGAGGCGGAGTATGCCCTAGGGAGGGCCTACTTCGTAGGTAGGTAGGTAGGTATTCGTAGACCTAGGGTTCCATACTTACAAGGTAGCTGGGCTGGGTAGGTAGCTCGATGAACGGTGCACAGCCCCAACGTTGACCCCCCTTTCAGGGCTTCGAGGGCCGTGAGACTACGGCTAGCTTGTGGGGCTTAGATCTAGCCTTGTAGGGACGAAGCGCTGGGGCTATTTGCTGGGGCCTCCATGGTAGTGTACAAGTACCTAGGTAGGTACCGGGGCTGCTTCACCTTTCTGGGTGCCTCGGCAGGTACCTCAGGTACTCCACAGATACGTACTCTGTACCCAGGTGGGCACCTAGGTAGGTAGGCAGGTAGGTAGGAGCGCCTGCTTACCTTCCATTATTGTATCCTCAGTGTATTCACACGATGCACCGAAAACGATGCTTCTTCCACCATCATTCTTCCTCGGCACCAAACACTGCTCGCTTCGTCTCGACTTTACCCCGACGCCCCTGGGCCGGTTACACATCATATGAAGACAGTCTTCAAAGCAATAAACGATACGATCAATGCAATGGATGGTGCACCCAAGCTTTCGGACATGAACGCCTGTCTTGTATTCGGGCCTCGATCATGCAGCCGACTGCACGCCGAACCATGATTGAAGAAAGATTCCCAAGATGCACAATGCCGCGTGGCTCCCCACTGGACGGACCTGGCCTTCTTCCCTCGGCACCACAGAAACGGCTCTTGCTTGGCATCTCCTCGTCGACGATCCCCGCGAGGCTGAACAAAAAACACCGCTGCCGACTCTTCTGCAGTGTTCCATCACTCACACAACTCGAGACGCATGGGTCGGAAACCACAACATGACTGACGGCGACGCAACGACTGCTTGCCCCGATAGATACCCAGAACTTTTGATACCACTTTCGACGGCCCGCCTGAATCGCCCAAGTTTATCTCAACACCATGTGGGCCTACCTTGACGATATCAAGGCCAGCCCGACGGCCCCACGCAAAGCAATGCACCCAATCCAACCGTCGTGCTATCTGTTTAGTCTTTCGCGGATTCCGAAGTCGCACTCGATACGAACGCCGACATTGTGTGTCTGCAATCGTGGCTGCCGCCGAGACACCACCTGCATATATCGATACGGCTGGGATCGTCAGTATCTCGACTGACCTGACGTGAGGCAGACGGCTGGCGTGGCTGGGTTCCTCTCGAGCCACCCGCAATTACCACCGTGACACGATCTCGCCGCTATTTCACAAAACCCAGATCGGACACACCTACGTCACACGCACACACACACAATACAACCTCGGACAAACACAACTCACACAACACACAAGGACGGCCGAGGTTGCCACACCCGACCTTGTGATCATTACGATAAACATGCCGGGCCCTTCCTCCCCTGGGCCGTGCGGGATTCCAATCCAGGCGGCTCAAAGGCAAGGGGAGAAAAAGGGGTCCATAGACCGACTACCTACCTACTTATTACACGCAGACCCGGCGTTTAAACTACCGAACCTGGCAGCCGATACTGCGACGACCAGGGAAGCAGTTGTATCGTGCATCCGTTTCAGTCCAACACTTTATCGACTCATTAATACGACGATGCTTACTGTCAAGACTCACATTTCGAAGAGCCAGCCTGCACTGCAATTGCTATGAGCGTTTGGGCCTCATTATGATAGCCATACTGGATGATGGAATGGGCCAACTGGACCCACTTCCAGCGGCCGAACTGTTGGGTCCGGAATCGCCCCGCGAAGAGAATTACTTGGACGATCCCGGGACGTCCTGACCTTGGTCGAGATCATGAGGCTGCGCTGCCCATCCAGCATGGCCCCCGGCCAATCCCGAATGCTGCATTCGTCACCGTGTGTACGCTACTCATGCATGCGACCGCTATGCCGGCCACGTTTTCTGTCGTTTTTGACTAAAATCATTTTCGCCGCTAGGGGAAGCAAGCCGGGGCAGGTTTCGTTGGCGTCGAAAACCATGCCAGCCTCCCGAGACTGTTTTCTCGCTACCAAAGAAGACTGCCGTGGAATATGACTCCGTTGCTCCCCCCCTGGCCCCCTTCTGGACGGGTTCTAGGATGTTCAGGAATCTCCGGCTGGGAATCCTGCTCGCCCTTTTGCGTCGATCATAGCTGCTCGAGGACTAGAACGGGATTCCACGGCGAGGCTGCTACCTATGTGCTGCTACATGAGATCGTTGCATCTTCATGAGCGACCCCCATTGCAATGGATCTACGCAATGCCTGTTCCCGTTGTCCCCCGGGCCAATCCATGCCCCCGAGAGCTGGGTACGGGTTCTAATGACTTGTCCTACTATGTAGTCTAGCCCTTCCTTCAGGCACACTCCGGTCGAGACTGACGAGCCGGGAACCCTGAAGTCGGCATCCTCCAGAGCAAAGATTGCCACAGACATGTCCTCGCCCGCGGCATCTGGGGCAGCAGCCTCTACCTTAACCGGGGACCATTCGATATCGGATATTGGTTGTGTCCACAACGGCCTCGAGGCCTTGCGGATGGAACGTCCCACGCAGTTGCAGCTCGCGGGTCTCATTTTCACACCTCCATCCCCCCATGTGGTCCCCCATGTCGTGCTCACATTTTGAACTCCCCGAGCCGACCCCTTGTCGCTTGGCTGTATCATGCCTGACTAGATGGGCGTTTGTATCTCACCATGACGAGCATTGGTGTTGAGGATGGTGGGCGAGAGTAGCCTACCTGCCGGGCCTTCGTCAGAGGGTCTGGGCTGGCAGCCATAGATAGGCCTTGACCGACAATAGTTATGTATCATTCACTCCTGATGTCAGGCAGGCATAGGCGCGGCGTACCATGCCGACGTCGCTTGTTCGCCCTCGCGACGGATCGTTGTGTCATTCAACCGCCTCCTCCCCGGGCACACTTCCTTTTTCCTCTCGCTGTCGGATTTAGCCAGTATTTGCGGAAAGTTGCCCCCCCGTGTGTCTCCTCCTTTAAATGGTGTACGACCCTTCCGTAAACATGCTGAATTGCTCAAGTGTTATTCAAACGGCCGAGTTGTCTCGTCCGTCATTGAGCCGACATAGAAAAGACCTGCCTTTCTAGCTGACGTTCATTCCTTGGTGGCACTTTGCCGAGACGACGCCGCCGCCGTTTATTTGCCCGGCTCTGCTTTTATCTGACCAGCTTCAGTCCATCATCACGACTCTGTGAGTTCTACTCGGCCGGCTACACTCACGAGCTCTTGTATAATTACCTACCTACCTACCGTACCTCCCCTCGATTTATTTTAGGCTCCCCGCGGATTGGGCGCTTACTGTGGTATTACTCGGGCCGTCGTCTTGTTATGCATGACTGATGGGTCGCTAGCTCCGCGGGAGATACCTAGGTATCGAAAGGTACAGCACAATGGTGCAGCTAGCAAACCTTAACAGAACCCAGCGCGCATCCCGCAGTCCCACGATACGACATTGCGATACGCAAGATTAGCTGTGTTAGTCGGCATTTAGGTTCTACCAGCGCCCCGCGGTTGCCGGTTCACCCACTTACTTGCTTTGCAATCGGCGGATATGAGTAATCACCCCCGTTCCAGAGGCTTGGAGACGCGGTCCGACACGGCCGACGATCTAGACGAGCCTCCTCCCTTCCCCCCTCAACCGACATTTGTTATACACGGCTTTCCTGACCAAGGTGGCCACGGCCCTTCCACTCTCGACCGACGACTGCCCATACGACCGTTACTACCACGTCGTCGTCGTCCTCGATTCATTGAGAAGCAGGAAGAGCCGGATCATCATAGCGGCGTCGGTGCATTTCCTTTCCCGGCATCGTCAACCTCAACGTCGGCGTCTTCTCAGGGAGAAGGAGCCGGTCAATCCATCGTCACCTCGACTCAGGTGCACACAGCCTCCTCTCACCCTCACCTTCTCCTGAATCCTTCATATGCCCATGCCCAGCCGCCCTACAAGCAGCTTCATCAGGAACAGAGCCAGGGCGACTTGTACCACAGCGGACACGGCCAGGAAACAGTAGTCTACGACCACCACCACCACCAACACCAACAACATTACCAACAACCCCGGTCTCAGCTCCAGCAAAGCCAAGTACACCATCAGCAATTCATCCCGAGTCCATCTCCCGCCGACTCTCGCCAGCCTGACCCCATTAACTTCTCATTCCCAGACTCGACGTATGTTCCCCGTCATCCCCACGACCCTAGGCTGGTGCAAACACAGTCACAAGCTGCTACGCATACGCAGACCGGCTTCGAGTTCCCTCACCGGGACCCTGGGTTTCCCCAAACTAGCCCTGGCGATCTAGTCCCGATTCGACCTCAGGGTCTAGATCGCACAAACGTCCCCCACGAGCCTCAGGCTGGGTTTCCTTTACCTGGTCACCCTGCTGGATCAACTCAATTATTCTACCATCACAACAGTGACCACAGCGTCTTGCATCACAGCTACCCTGGATTCGTGCAGTTTCCTGGCGGCTACCAGATGGCGTTCATGCAAAACCCCGAGCTCTCCATCCTCAATGCCGAGTCGTACGACGACGGCAAGGCGTCGTTTCGCGCGCCGAGAAGTCTCCCTTCGGGGAGGCCGCGGAGAGCGGCTGGCGATGAACCACCGAGGTCCAGAAAGCGGACCAAGGCCCAGTCCTCCGACGCAGGCGAGCTCGAGGACGAGGACAAGAAGCGATCGCGGGGCCGGCCACGTCTAGATACAAACGACGAGACAGCCAAAGACGTAAGTTTCGAATCCACCGTCGGTTCTGCTGCCTTTTCCTGCAGTCATGTACCTTGATTTTTTGATTTTTGTGTGCCCGCAATCAAGTTTGAAAACATGCGTCGGCCCGGTCTAACTAAAGTAGCGTCGCCGTACACAAATTCGTCTGGCCCAGAGGGCCTACCGCAATCGTAAGGAGACGGCCATCCAGTTACTTGAGAAGAAGGTCGATGAGCTCAGGAAAACCAACGAGGAAATGAGTAAGGAGTTTATGAGGCTTTACGATTTCGCCGTGAGCAGGGGAATGCATGAGAGCACGCCCGAGTTCGGCCGTCAGCTGCAGGCAACGACGGAGAAATTCGTCACCTTGGCACGGAGAACGAGCGAAGACGTCGAAAAGGACGGCGACTTGCCCACCAGCCAAGACAACGACGGTGATGCTCAAGAGGCCAGCCCGACCGCAGGCCACGAAAAGCACAGCGACACGTCGGGCTCACCCGACGTCGCCGCGAAACCCGCCGAGATCATGTATGGGGGCTTCATCGTCAGCCACGACGAGAGCACTGCGCACTCGACCCCTCGCTCCCAGGCGTTGACGGCAATGCACACGACATCGTGGGCTCCAAACAGTCAATCGCACCCGCCACGCTTGACGGCTGCCCAGGCGGCGCCCCTGGGCTACGAGATAGTGACGGAGCCGACGACGGACAATGCAAGCTTCCCATTTGGTATGTCATTCGAGGATAGCCTGGACCAAGCAGGCTCTCTCAACCTATCCGACCAGCCCTTTTCCGAAGCCCTCTTCTCCATAGTTTCTGCGCCGAGCTCGTACGCGTACCAGGAGCGCACGTTCGGGCGGCGGCTACAGCGGTCGACGCTGGAGAAAGCCTACTTGCTGGTGTGTATGCCGGACCCGCCGCCGGCCCTCATGTCCAGCGCCTTCGGCTTTTGCCTGCTGTTTGAGCCCAAAGAGCGCATCAAGGAGCGACTGGCTAACTGTCTCAGAGTGAACGAGCGCGAGTCCATGTTTAATTGGAAGTTTCCCTTCTGGAACCTGGGTGGCGGGGGTACGTGGTTCGATGAGATGGACGAGATGGAGTCCCCCCGCGACGGCAAGCCGCGGGACCCAGTGGGGAACCAAGGCACGGCCGAGCCGCACCGGCACAAGGTCGACTCTATGTTCGGGCTGGGACCATGGGACGCCCGGACGGAAGAGGCACGGGATCTGAGGATCGACCACGAGGCCGCCAAGCTCCACATGAGCGTGCCGGGCTTCGAGGGTGACTTTTACGACGCGGACGAGGTCGAATGGGTCCTGCGGCAGCGGGGCATCGTCATCCCCCCGGCCGCCGATTTCGTCACGGCCGAGATCGATCCCGCCGACTTCTCAACCGAGACGACCGCAGGAGGACAGGCTTTCGGTACGGGTGCGCAAAGCAGCGTGGACGACATGATCAGCGGGCTGCGCCGCTCCGAGAAGAGTCCCCTAACGCAGTTTGCTAGAGGGTATCTCGGTATGAACCTGAAGCCAACGAGGTCGTCTGATATCAACCTCGACGGCGCGCAGTCCACGGCCCGTACGGGTGAGGCGTCGCTTAACTTGAAAAACATCGATCCCAGCCTCGGAGGCGACTCTTTCGGGCTCGGCGAGGAACCGGTGAACGGGGCCCTGGATACGTCATCGAGAAAGCGGCTGGTGACGATCAACGTTGGAGTCTTGGTTCAAGGTACGTTTGCCCAATTGCGATTGGGAAGGGAGTGTAGGCTGACTAGACACACAGAGATTGCGCTGAAGTCGGTTTGCTTGGGAAGGTCGCCGGGGGTGCGGCCGAGGGATGTCAACATCGCATTTTGGGCGTCGCTGGCTGTATAAGTTGGCTTTGGGGCGCTTAGTTCCGGACGCTGGAACTTGCCAATATCAGGACGGCATGATGCCTCCGCAGTGAATGCGACCAAAGACCCAAGGCGACGGGAACTTATGTCCCATAATTTCTGCCTTTCGTCGTTGCTTTTATTTGAATAGGTGCTGGATGAAATCGCTTATTCGTCTGGAGATGGCAAAGTCTACCAGTTTGCTTCAGATGTCGCAGAGGAGACGGCATCAACATCTATCTGCATTATAACAGTTACGCAAAAACAAAAGACACTTTTTTCTTCGTCTCGTCCTTTCGTATATGAGGTCGCAATGATGGAAGCTATCTAAAAACCGTGTGGGGTTTTTTTTTCCTTTAGTAAAGCTCAGAGGCAGTACCGGAGGGCATCTAGAATCCAGGCAGACTCGACCTCTAACGGCCGGTACAAACACCCTCTCGTCACTTCATTATGATTAATAATTTGTCAGACCAGCTCGCGTGCTCACCGGCCCAGGCCGGGACGGGACGAAAGGGAGCGTCTCAGTTGCGGACATAGTCGACCGGCTCCAGCGCCGCGTCCACGCATCCCGCGCCGGCGTTGACGGGGTTGCAGCGGGCGGCGGCGGCGCCTGGGAAGCGGACGGCGTAGTCGACGCCCCAGCGGGCGCTCGTGCCGTAGGCCTGGAAGTCGGTCGAGACGACCTGGGCGCCGCTCGAGAGGGCGGCCTCGCGCATGGCCGTCGTGTCGTTGGACAGGACCGTCTCGAGGGGCACGTCGGCGCGGGTGCGCACCCAGTAGCCCGCCTGGACCTGGGCACGGATGTTGGCCTGCTCGGCGCCGGTCGGGTCGTTGAGCTGATCCGGTCCTGTTAGTCTTTTTTTTTCTTTTTTTTTTCTCGAGAGAGAGCGAAGGAGGAAAGTTGGACTCACCTTCTGGAACGCGCAGTCGGGGTTTCCGGGCGCAGAGTTTGTGAAGAGCACGCGGCCCTCGAGGTTCGGGCGGCCGTCGGTGTAGGCGTCGCGGATGGGGTTGACGGGCCCGTTGTCCATGAGGAACAGGACGCGGCCGCGGGCGCTCTCGAGGTCGGGCCAGCCGTGCTGCAGGACGGACTGCTCGAGCGTCAGGTTCCCGCGGCGCAGGTCGTCGGGGACGACGAGCTGGCCGGGGGCGAAAACGCTGCGGATCTCGTAGTCGAGGGCCTGGAGGAGGACGGTGTCGTTCCAGGGGACGGGCGGGGCGCCTCCGGCGGCGGCGATGGCGGGGTCCGAGGTCTTGAACTCGATCATGAAGGGGATCGGGACGTGGTCCGGGTGCGCAGCGCTCCACTTCTGGACGGCCCCGAGGCAGCCGACCAGGGTCTTGCAGGTGGTGTGGTAGTCGGCGTCGGCGACGTGAAGGACCTTTGTGCCGGGGCCCAGGAGGTCCGGGTCCGGGTCCGTCGAGAGATTGGCGAGCTTGCGGATGAGCGGGGTGGCGTAGTGGCCGCCGGCCGGGTCGGCGAATATGTCGAGCTCGAAGTTGCGGATGGACTGGTAGGTGGCCTGGACGTCGAGGGCCGGGTGGGAGTAATAGTAGTTCTGGACGTCGGGGAGGATGCCAGCCTGCGTCGGGTGCTCGGAGAGCGGCGCCTCGCGGTGGTACGAGTTGTGGGTGCCGATGACCTGCACGTGGTTCATGCGGACGGCGCCCGTGGACCAGGTCAAGCCGTTGCGGGCGTAGGGCTCGTCGGCGGCCGAAGCGGTGTTGGCCAAGGGGAGGAGAACTTTGTCCGTGTTAGACGTCGTGTCGGGCGGAGGAATCCTCTGCGAGGGAGGAGGAAGACTGGCTTACACAGGGCGGCTTTGAGACCGCGGTTGGACACGGGAGCCATTGTGAGATACGGTTGAACGAGTCAAGACAGTTGAGAGGCACGCAGAGCCAAGAAGCAGGCTGCGGTCAGGGGATCTGGGCTAGGCCATCTTTATGTAGATGGAGGGGTCGCCTCCATGTCCCGTTGACGTACGGATGAACCAGCATATCCGTGTGGGCTGTTCGATGACGGAGGCACCGACACGGAAGCCTGCAGGCATTGGTTGGTATGGTGCCGACCAGCTGGGCAAAGTCGGGAAACGTGCAGTCGGAAATGATGGATGCAAGAATGAACAGGGATATAGTTGGATTGGATTGATATGTCATGAAGACTCTTCGAGTATTTCATGTATCTATCTGTACGGTTAAGAGTGTAGAACGAGTGGAGAGGCGTGCAGCGGGACGAGCGCTCCCAGGAGCCCCTCCAGGCGATCTGCCCCCCCGCTTCACGAGCTTCCCGACTTGGCAGGCCTGAGGAGTGATCGTCCAATGGGCGGCGTAGAGGCGAGCATGTGCCTGGGAACTCATTTCAAGGCCCCTGAAGGTTGTTTATCGGGAGAGTCGGTCGGCGTGAATCGGACCACGTGGGTGATGTATAGCAGATATTAATACATGTCGTCTGAAAGACGGCGTTGGGTGGGGTTTTCCTCCAAAGTTTCATCATTCAATCACAGTCTTATCCATGATGCCATAGGCCTCGGTGCCCAGATTTGACATGTATCTCTACTCGGCTACTGATGGACTATGGAAACATTTGGCGACTCGATAGTCAATTACCTGATCGTACGTATATCGCTTTCAAATGATTCTTTTAACGTCATCAAGTCAGAAACACCGCTCGGACGTTGATATAAGTCAAAATGGCACGGTTGCATGCTTCATGCCCGCTGATCAGCTGTGTGTGGGTGAGCCAATACATGCCCCGCGGGAGTTTATCGTCCCAGAATGCGTACACATAATGCGCACGCGCAGTCTATGTCTCGTCATCGCGGGATGCTTCAATCGCTGTCCCGCATATGCACGCTGCCCTGCGACTCATCACAACTTACCCAAAGCTTTACGGTCGAGCAGCCCTGCGATGTGGTCCATGATAGATGCAGATATGTCCAACATCAGAGATACCAGGGCGCGAATAGTCTACTTGGAGTGGCATACTACCTGACGGCTATTGCTTATCGATCTCGCCTTAATCACAGCCATTCGTTCCCATATCGAAGACTTGGCCTGACCGATTCTGTGCTCCATTCCTTGGTCATCATTCAGGCTAAGCCTACTCGCTCATCACGCCTGCCCACTCATCCGCGCCGGATGCTGCAACCCCAAGATCCCCAAGATCGAAAGATCGACGCCGCAATGCTCCCCGCCATGGCACATCCTCTACCCCGCGTGATGTCTGCTCGTCAATCCCACACAATCACAAGTCCTGTCCCATCACCAACGCAAGCCCTCGTCATCCGAAAATGGACAGTACCAAAGCCGTCGGAACGAACCCCATCGTCGAACCCAAAGTCGAGTACCTGGGCCTCCAAAAGGCGGACAACAGCTGCTCGCACCGAGACCTGGGCTTCACAGGCGCCATCGCGGGTAAGTGGTACGCCGTCTGGGGCGACGTGCTGTGGTGTGACGAGGGCGTAACGGATCCCGAGGACGACACGCCCGGCTTCCACGGCATGGTGCGCGATGCTGTGTCAGCGATGACGAGCGATCCGCTGCTGGTGCACGATCTCAACCTAGGTGACAACCAGCGGCAGAGACAGTTTATCCCGTTCAATCCTTCATGGGGAGAAAAGTTCGATACCGGGTTTGGGGGCACCAGCCTGGTTGAGACCGACACCGCCACTGGGACCGGAGCCGTCTTCTACTTGGTTGTAAGTCCATTTCGGAATGCTGCCCCCTCTTTCCACCTCTTCCTTGGCCACACTTAAACATCAACGCACACAGAATCAAAACGCCGCTGGTCTCATCGGCGCCGGCATCGCCAAGGTAGACGTTATCAACGGCACGCCTACGGTGACCAAGCGCTACGGCGAAAGGGGATACTGGTGGCCTGCCGACAGCAACCCGCGGTACGGAGACATCGCCGCGTTCCGCGACCCGCTGTCCGACTGGATATACGCATGGGGCGGCCCGCCGACGACTGTCCCCCGCAGCGACTGGCTCCAGAGTAGCTACGTCTACATGGTTCGCGTCAGAGCCCGCGAGGCGTTTGACCTGTCCAAGTACGAGTACTGGTGGGGCCGGCATCGGGGGTGGAGGATGGACCGGTTGACGATCTTCACGCCCGAGACGGCCGCTCTATGGGGTACCGGGCAAGGACAGGTTGTGTGGAATGACTTCTATCATTGCTATATATTTGTTCATTTGGGTAGTTTTCTTCCAAATCACTATCGTGTCTCCATTGTCCAGCTGACGTCTATTAGGGATCGGTGGTGGTTCTGTCTTTCTGCGGACAGCTTACAGTCCAGAGGGCCCCTGGACCCCAGACCTCAAGATATTTGAGGCTCAGCCCATAGACGGCGGCCTGGTCTACGCCGGCGTTGCTCACCCGTATCTTGATGAATCTGGGAAGACGCTGGTCGTATCCTTCACCAACAACAACAGGATACAGGTGATTAAAGCCACTTTCTCTAAGTAAGGAGCGAGACATTGCAACAACGAATGACGTGGGGACTTAATAATTTCACTCTATTTATCTCAAAGTATTATCTATAGTCTTATTCATTTGTTCTAAAGTGCAATGGATAATTTTCTACCATTCGTTTTCACGTGCAAGCGTCTTGGAATTCAGGACTCGCGTGTCAGGATATACAACACCTGAAAGAGCCCCGCTTCGAAGTATCAAGTAAAAGGTCGCAGGTTTGTTAGATTGTCAAATCCTCTCAGTCTGTGATCCCTAAGTTTGGTGCCAAGTTTGGTCCCTTCGGAGCTTGGCCCTGCGCATCTGAGTGCCTAGAAAGGCAGCTTAGAGTCACCGTCCCGATAGTTCAATATGAAATCGGTTTTCAGCATCTATTGTGATCTCCGAAAGTCTAGCCACGAGCTTTCAAACGTTAAGTGTGGAAATTGGGGGCCATGCTTTCGGCTTTCTTGGGACGGCGAGTGACACATAATTAACTCTCAGCCAGATGCGGTCTGACGGCGTGAGTCAACGTCCCCCCAATTGGCCTCAGTTCCCATCATTTTTTTGCTTATAAGTAAACCCCGTTAATCCAACGTCCATCTTCCCTTTCTTCTTTCTTTCTTTCCACAGGCAACAGATCTCTTCCGTCTTACGCTTCCGTCTTGGGTTTGACGGGGTTGCATAATCTCTCTCATTTTTTCTTTCTATATGCGCACGCTGAGAATCATACGGAAAAGACAGAAAAAATAGCCAAACACCAGCAACCATGGCTTCCGAGGAACTGTATGATCTGCTCTTCCTGACGGACGCCACTGCGTCCATGCGCAGTTACATCCAAGCCCTCAACCAGTCGCTCCCAGAGATCATCCGCATCTCGTCTCTCACAGGCTCCTTCTCACGCATAGGAGTCATGGCCTACCGAGACTATTCCACCGACAATCTAACGGAATGGTCCGGCTGGCACACGGCTTCAGTCAATGAGCCTAGTGCTGACTCAACCACGCGCGATAACCTACTTGATATGGTCGGAAAGATTCGAACAGACTCGGGCTGGAGTAATATCGACTGGCCCGAGGCAGCAAAAACTGGGCTCGCAAGGGCTTACAGCGTGATGCGTCCAGAGGCCACTACCATCATTGTTCTCTACGCTGACGCCCCTCCTCACCTCCCAGGTACGAATACTCTGAATAGGCTGACAGAAATCGACCACCTGTCCAAGCCTGATACCTTTGGCGGAGACGGGACGCAGTTCGTAGACTGGGTCCTGGGCGCCAAGACCCTTCGGGACAGCGAGAAGAGAGCCAAGGTCTTTCCCGTCATCCAAGGGGCCATCGCCGACACCGTGGCTCCTTTCATCTATCTCGCCCACATCACAGGCGGGGTCTGCTTCAAGTTGTCGAATGCCCATGCCGACATCCCTACTGCGGACGCAATCTCTCAGCTGACTGTCAGCATCCTTCTCAACTGGATGGGTGTCGGAAAGCAGAGTGCCTCGGCCTCCGGTCAGCATCGATTCGCTTGCGTTTGCCAATACAGAGATACGCAGACGATTGGCAATGTTAAGAACGAAGAGGACAGAGCAGCCGAGATCTACTTTCCAGTCGTCCCCTCCGTCGAAAAGCCCACTGAAAACAATGTGACAGCTGTGCACTCTAGCCTCGACGAGCTGGTCAACTTCATAGAAACTCGGCAGACCCCCCTCTTGGACTTTTCGAAACGGTATCAAGGCGACGAGACATATCGTACGTTTGTTGTTGAGCAGTTGAAGTCCCTCATCGAATCCAGTGTCACCGCCATCGCGGTAAACCCTGTCTTTGGCAGCCTCTGGCGGACGGTGTGCACCGACCGGGACAACCCAGCTCGTGATGAGCTAATACAGGCTTTTGGTTACCATGTCGATCGTATATCTGACCATAACAAGAAATCCCGGATGAAGACCTGGCTTGCAGAGTCTTACGATTATGCTGCCGAGATCCTGGACATCATCGAAAGTGTCCCCGAAGCCCAGAGATTCCCGTGTGTATTCTTGGACCCCACAGAATCGTTCTGGACTGGGGATGGAAATGGGATCTCTGGGGTGAATGAGGGAGGGGATGAAAGCGACGAGGACGAGGAAATGCACAATGCGCCTGTCGATCCAGCATTCACCAGAGAAGACCTTTTGGAGATTGGCCGCTCCTGCGACTACCGCGTTCTCCGACGCCTTGGTAAAGTTCTCACGCGTCTTACCTACGTCAATTCCGAGCCCGAATTGCCGTCTCACATAAGAGCGACCGACCAGGTCCCACGACTTCCCATGGCTCTTGCAACTGCACAACACAGGCGTACATTCTGGAAGGTCCTCCTTCACCTCGTATTGCCTGGTACAATGTTGGCGGCGCGTCCAGCCGCACTTCTCGCTGCACTGGCACTTCGGATGGGCGTTCGACCACTCGGAGATGCTGCCGACCGGGAGCTTCTCTGCTTCACTAACAAGTGGAATACCCTGGATGTTCCCGAGACATGGAACGCAAATTGTCTGTCGCTCCTCCTGGACGCCGACAAGGATTTCGAAAGGCGTGTGGCCGAAGGTGTGACGCAGCGTCCAGCCCCAGATTCGCGAATCCTGCTTGAGAAGGACAGTCGTCTGTTCAAGACTCTGGTCGACTACAAGCTGCTCGAGTTGAACCTGAACACCACACTCCAGGCCAAGGCCGGTTGGTGTCCAGAAAAGTCAAAGGTTTCCATTGGCCCCATAGTTGTCTGCAAGAGCTGCAAGTTCCCGAGATCCGTCACCGTCATGGGCGAGCATGGCATCTGCGGTCTCTGCCCTGAAGGCCACCAGTGTACGTGTCAAACATGCCAGCCAGCAAAAGACAATGAGCGTCGCCGCTCCCACAACGTGACCTACAACGACACAGAGAGTACCGAGGCTTGCTGGGTCGAATGTTGCACTCCAACATGTCGTGGCCAGTACGTTGTCTATAACCCAGAGGTCCTTCACTGCCGGGCCAAGTGTTACTACTGCCGGCACGTAAATTCGCCCACGGCTGAATCCCAGAAAGCGCCTTGCGTAGAGTGCTCCCAATGCCTCAACCGCATCATCTGGCCTGAAGTCTATCGACCAGTGGACCTAGATCTGTCTACCTTCAAGTGTTATGCTTGTAGCACGAACAGGGTCACTGTAGTGGAATACGAGACCTCTGCCAAGACGTTGAGCACTGAAAATGGACAAGCTTGGCTCTTGCGCAACGAGGGTTCCGCCATCAAAGACCCCTTCAACGGAAGATCCCTTTTTCAAACCCTTTCAAATGTTCCCGAGACTGAACGTGACTCGCTCGCATTCAATGTCGAGATCATTCCATCGCTACAGCAGCATTCCCAGCTCACCATCCGCGGCAAGACGATCCATAACCCTACTGAGATTTGTGACAGACTCCGCGGATGGGTACATTCCCGCCGAACAGAGGCGGGTCTCTGTAGCCTGTGCTTCTCAAACTTCAAAAAGAGGAACCTTCGCCGGGCCTGCGGCAGGCAGGGCTGCGATCAGATGGTTTGCGACGGCTGCTTGAAGGAGTGGTATGGTCTCAACGCTCGTGGCAAACTCATCAATGCTGCTGCTCTCTGTTGCCCCTTCTGTCGCCGTCAGCCTACCGCCAAGACCGTCTCCGCCTTCGGTGTATCTCACATCGGCGATCTGAAGACGGCGCTGACGGATCTCGACTGGATGTACGCCTGGTGCCGGGATTGCGGATTCGCCAGAAGGTACGCCGAAAGGGTCTGCGCTGCCGGGGCCCCTGAACTCACCGGATGGTCATGCGATGATTGCAAAGAATCCAATGCCCCGAGGCTTCAGATTCGAGACTGTCCTGGCTGCGGGACGCCGACGGAGAGACTGGGCGGATGCGGCCACATTACTTGCACGGTCCCAGGGTGCTCCGCTCATTGGTGCTTCTTCTGCGGAGAAGATGTTGGCCTAGAGAACATTTACCCGCATATGAGCAGTGTACACGGGGGCCTTTGGGGCGATGACGGCAACGAGGATGACGACGGAGAAGAAGACGAAGAGTACGATTAATGGGTAGAGGGGGCGAGGGGCATCTTGTCCCCTGAAGTTTAAACGGCCCTTTCTGTAATATAAGTCTTCCAAATTTGACTTTTCTCATTTCATCAAGGCCCCGTAAATATGTAATGAAGGCGTATCTCCTACATACCCATTTCGCGGCTGAGCCTCCTAGATACAGGCTGAGGCGGCGTGTCTTCGGCTTTTGAAACGGTGAGAGCCGTCCCAGGACGCGACCTGGAAGACAAGAGGCGACGGCGTCTCCGCGTTCGGTGAAGTAGCCGTATTGCCGGAGGGCTTCGTGCAGCGCCGATATGTTGCCACCGTCCATTCTAACACCGCAGGTGGAGATGGTAATTTGAGTTTGGGCTTCTAGATTAAAGATGCCGATACGGGTGTTGGCGCAGTCTCTGGGGAGAGCACATTGCCCGGGGGATGATACATAGGGATGGGGGTACCCTACGTACATTTTGCGCGTGGGGAGGGATAGTTAAAGGATGGGCTGAGATGACAGCTGAAATAACACGGATTGCTGGTTAAAGAGCATATTCTCATCCTTGCGCAGTACCACTTATTCCATGCGCGGTTCGCCATGGAAGAAAACGAGGGAATTGTTTTGTGGGATCGCAGGCATAAGGCGATGGAGTTTGCATCAAACTTCTAGGGGCATGACGACGTTTGTGCAGACTTTAATAAACCTACTTTGAGTGCTCACTGACTGTGAGCAGTTGGGATTATAGCATTAGATAATAGTTTGACATTTCGATTTGCAAGCCCACTTGGCCGCCAAGCAGAAGAGTGTGAACGAAGTCAGGGGTATGTGGTAAAGGGAGTTCTGAAGATTTGCACATCAAGAGTAGCTGAGAATTTGGGTTTAAAGTTCAAGGCTACCTTGAGAGCTGATGTGTTTGGACGTTATTCAGGAAAGCCCTCATAATCTGAACGGACTCAGACTTGTCTAGCTTTGCCCAAACTAGGGTCCTCCTTTTCGGCTATTCCTTAATAAAAGAACGCCAAGAATGCCTTTGACTACTTGGTCCAAGACACAAAGTCGTCACCAGGAGCAAATAGACGAACTGGGACTGGTCATTCATATCGTGTGTGTACTCATCTATATAGGAAACATGTCAATGAGAGCTTGTTGCCTGGAACATACGGGACTGCCGCGTCCTCAATGCGTAAGTTACAAGGTTGCTGATCTCCTCGAGGTATCCGCACTGAAATTCCAAGAAAGCAGAAGCTTTGAGCTCTAAAAAGCCTGTGAAACAGGCTACATGCGACTTTTCTTCATTTCCCAAGTCCATCCGTTTGTATCGTGGATTTTAACCCCCGTAACTCCCGCCGCTTCAAGATGTAAAAATTCCAGATTGTAGGCCACTGATGTCGTAACGAAGACGCTCCTGTGACGAGATGCCGTGTACTATCTATCCCAAAAGCCAGATAGGTCTAACCGCAAGCGGCGGTCAAGGTTAGAGAGCAATAGGCATTGCATGAACCATGCTGTCCAGCTGCACCTTTTGGCCACCAGCTCCAATCATCTCCATGGGCCACATTATCAGCTCTGCCCAGGGCGTCCCAGCCAGCTGTTCTGTAATGGCCGACATGAGAGACCTGGCCCAACCGTCTAAAAACCAACAGAAAGCGTCGGCCAGGTGGACGATGACACAGTAATGTGCCAGGACTACCAAGGCCGCCGGCTGCCGTTGTCGAAGCGAATCAAGATAGTCAGTAGACATCATGATTGGCCACAAGAACACAGCGCGGAACTCCACCGGTGCCGACATGGCATTAACGGTGGAGACCTTCGCGATGCATTTACTCAAGGCTATGATGGCGTTAACAATTATATATTTCCCTTCGTGTTCAAGCGCTCCAATCTCAGTCAGCTGGGTGCTCAAGCCGGGAAGTCGATCGAACAGGGGCTGGAGAGTTGCTTCTACTGTCGTGGGGGTAGCATCGCCGGCGCCGCGTATGAAGATCTCGCGCAGTGGCCCCTTGCGCAGGTCTTCGTCTGACGTGCGTAGAATTACGCTCATCCCGTCCGTCAGAGTGAAGATGTCGAGAATGCTGTCAATAGGTGAGAAGGACGGGTTGTGTTTCTCGTAGCTGGGGTAGGTAGCAAAGGCACTCAGGGTGAGGAAGATCGAAGAGGCAAAAAGAGCGTTACAGTTTGTCGGAGTGATCGTGCCTAGCAAGGTTCCTCGCATGCCATTGATGGCGTCGTTCTGATGTTGTGCGGCTTGCATGAGGTAAACATGGCGACATTCGGGCTGGAGGTATGCCAGGTGGTAGGCCGAGAAGGCAAGGATTTGGTGAAGCAGGAAAGAATAGGAGAGTGCCTCACGAGGCACGTCATACTGGAGGGTCTTCTGGCCGACGGAGGAGTTCGAAAATGTTTGGTACGACACGGAAGTGTAGTGGTGCATGAGCTCAAGATCGGAGATCCAGCCGCTGGCTGTCTCTGTCTTGTTGAGGTCGGTCAGAAACCTCGAGAAGTAAGGGAAAGGGTCCGTCTGTGACGATGGGGAAGTTTGGTCTCCGATGCTAGACGCGCTTTGTTGTCCGCCGAGTGATTCTGCGGCTGACTGTGGCGACATAGTTATTAATGAGTGCGCGCTTGTCCGTCGCCTCAGCGCCGATGCCGACCCCTATCAAACCCCGCGGCTTGTTAGTTTCCGAAAACGAGGCCCAACATGCAGCAAAAGCTAGAAAGGAGAGGAAAACTTACCCGCGAGCCCGACCGCTTGGTACGCTGCCCAAGACTTCCTAACGGCTGTTGAGCCGTCATCTGTGAGGGTCCACCTGGTGATCCTGGGTTCTCCAGACTGCATGGCAGTCCGTGCCGAACACAAGCGCTGCAGGGCTTGTTCTCATCACACTACGTTATATGTCAGTCTCAGTCGCTTGCATCAGTATTTGCAAGGTAAGAAAGGGGCAGGCTCTCGAGCATCAACCGCATCACCGCGACGTCGCATCGGACATACTTTGACTCTTCTCTCCTTACAACGTAAACACCCGTTGCGTGACTTTCTGTAACCCAGGCGCTTCATGGTGAATAATGGCCTTTGCAAAGGTCAGATGGATCAACAGGCGCATTCGGAAAGTAGCACAATCACCCGAGAACGAGGACGATGACGAGGTATGGAGAACAAGGTCCAGTATATAAGGGCGAGGTGGTGGGGATGGGATCTTGTGGATCGGAAGTGTGCCCCATGTTTATAGTACCGGTCCGGGAACATCACAACAGTCAAACTGCTTGAAAGCAGTTTGAGGTTATTCTACTGTTGAGCCTTGTCCAAAGTTGCTACTCCCCTCAGCCGATGTGCCTAGGACAGATGTGGTAGTTGACGGGTACGCCCAGCCTTCATCCAATCTTGGAGGGACACAATTGGGCACATGCGGTGCAGTACTGACACATACTCGGATGGAGACTGGGTAACAGGGCATACCAGCCTGCAACATAGACATGGGAAAAATAATATCTGCGGGAGCGCCAAGACTATATTCTGCCGTAAAGACACCACAATTTCAAAAATCTAACTCTGCTCAGCCAGACCGGGTTCCGAAATTGTGTAAAGATGACAAGGTAGAAGGCTGCTGGAGGAGTGAGGGTAGGGTACTTAGGCAAGGAAACCGGGGAAGTGAAGCTAACTAGGTTCCTTGGTATTCCAGTGGCTAGGGGTGACGGTGTCAGCGGTGCGGAACTGAGTCGCGCCAAGACCGTCCCTCTCCTCCGTCACACGGACGGAGAGCCCTGCCCCTCGCCGGCAGCCGTGACGCCATCGTGGCTGGAAGAGTACACAGTTGAACCGGAAGGGCGCGGCAGGGTCTAAGCCTTTCGGGTGCATGTCAGCTCGAGGTGGCAGGCACCCTACCTCGTTCTGTTATTTCCATCATATCCCCAAGACGTTTCGAGAGCTGTTGCATCGACCTATTGGAATTGGGACCCCTAAAACGGCCTGGTGATCGGAGCATCCTGTATTACTTTGAGGAAACGAGACGAAGGAATACAACGGTCGCTGATTGGCAACCGACCGTGGGAGGGACTGGATGGACGGACAGGAAAGGATGGCGGCAACTGCCAAGACTTCCGTTAACGTTAGAGGTTGTGTCTCTGGTGGAAAGCTTTTATACTTTCATCACCCACCCCCTCTCGACATACCCTACCGTTTTTCAGATAAAACTTGTGTCGACAACCCGTTGCCAAGCCCAGGCTCAGCCTAACGTGTAATATCTAAGCCACACTCATGTGCCACCGGATCCCCCGGTCAACTTCAAGGTTCCTTTCTCATCGCCAGCTGCATCGTTGATTTTCCTTCCGGGGCCGTTGACTCAGGAATCGGCGGAAACCAACACACATTAACAAATGGAAATTGGCATGGAAGCATCGGCCTGCGGCGTGGTCTTGGCAAATCCTCTCGCGCTGGCCACGCGCACGGAGCAGTCTACCGTCATAATTGAGATCACTGAGAGAACGTGCCTGAGAGCAAACCATCGTTCAATAACTCACGAATCAGAAAATGAGGCACGTTCACGTTTTGAAATTGAGTATAGCGCCAGAGGCAGATTTACGTTTCCTGTTTATTATCACATGCGATGGCGACCGTTGATAGTGCTGATTTCCACCTAAAGAAAGTGACGGTTACCACTTTAAATTCTTAATAACTTCACCAGCGCTAGATGTCAGATTGCTGGCATTGGTTTTTGCAAGACACATAGCACCTGTCTCCTGGATGTCACAGATCATACAAACATTCTTTCAACCTCATTCTTTCCCTTACGTCATGTGCTTCTACATTCGTGTGCTGTCCCGCTATGGTCTTGAGGCATAGCAGGACGCCATATGGGTCAGCAAAGATAGTGTCGATAAAAGGGTAAGGATGTGTCGAAGACAGCTGATCGCCGTTTTCGACGGGTTCGCTATTCCAATATATCCGCCCTCCTCGTCTCCAACAACTGCGGGTGATCAGCCCACTACATGATCGTACCCGCACCAGTTTCCGTCTGTCCCGCCAGGTCAAGAGAGAGAAAAAAACAATCCTAGCCCCAATTCTAATAATAAGATATCTGTGATTGGTCAGAACTCAAATCTAGGAACCAGCTGATAAACAGATGTATCGTATGTTTGCGCGAATGTGAGGAGTCGGTCAACTAAGGTTTCTGTGTGTAGCAGAGATGTCGCGAATGGTGGCTTAGACTATGTAATTAGCTAGGTGCACGGGAATCATGAGTTGAAAAGGTACCACGGAGTGGGGGCCAGACGCTCTCGGAAACCATTTGCTTCTGACTTGAACTAGCAAGAAACTATGGCTTTACAATCAATCGATCAAATCGAAATGATAGACGCGCAGGAAGCAAAAGGTACATGGCGAGATATATTGTTGCAACGCAGGTCATTGTGCTCTTTCATTCTCTATGTGTTCTCTCACGGTCCCTAGCAAAGATTATCATCCAGAATGGAGTGCATTCCATATCACCGACCTGAGAAGCTGGCCGCTGGTGTTGAAAACTGCCGCCTCGTTGGTCGTCCAGAAGTCTTTGGGCCTGCCTTTACCTCATGATATTTGTGGTCCAGTGTCCCTCGGATTGTCCAGGTGCAATCAGAACCCAGTGCGCATCTGATCCCGTCTTTTACACACCGGGTTCTTTCTAGGTACTATCCAAATACAAAATGAAAATTTGAACCATTTCAATTCACCACGTGTGGTATTCGTGTACAGTCTTGGGACATGGAATTGGGAACTCTGTTCGGCTGTGTCCGAGTACCTACCCTCGGCTTGGCAGGAATATTATCCCCCTGACCCTACAAGATGATTAGGTATGGCGGTGACGGGTGTCAGGCGACATGCTGTAGACCAGGCCAGTGATTCTTGGCATGCCAAGGGTTACAGCAGTCGCATCCTGCCAAAAGTCATGCTAGCATTGCTTCGTACGGAATGGCAGCTGATTGTTTGAGTCAAGTAGTACCTCGGGCGCGAGCCCAAGCTGGTCTGACAGAAATCTTAACAGGATTGAGCTGCCGAGTGCCGGTGCCCGAGCTGATTGCCCCATTCATCCGTTAATGCTCCCAGCGGTGTATTCAATCTCAAGGATGATCCCTGGATCTTTCGATGATGCTATCTCACAACAAGTAGTCTTTATCGATGCATTGCAGGACGGCAAGCCTCACGTATCGATTGGAAATATAGCTCTCCATTCAGTCGTACCTATCACAATTGTCCTGGTATCAATCAACAGCGATATAGTGAGGGCATTCGGGACGGGCCGTTAAGCTCCAAATATGAAACAGCCCGAAGTGATGGACCCCGGAATCATGACGCATGCCTGAACCGCCAAGAACTCTAGTAACTCAATGACCACGGAACTTTCCAAGTGATATTACTATGTCGCTGCAGTAGGCTGTAAGTAATGTGGCCGGACACTCATTAATGGAGACGAACCATCCTACGGACGGGGCGGGAGTAGGTACATGTACCTACCTAGACCTTTAAGGTCGTTGTTTGACACCCGTCCGGAAGTGGTTTCCCCTCCACTGGGATCGATTGCTACGGGGTTTTAAGTTCAAACTCACCGTTGGAATTCAGCAGGTTGAGCCGGGATGGGGCCCTGGAAACGTGAAGCAAGTCTTGTCTTGATGGCCACGGGGTCCCTGATCCATCGGATTCTGCCTTAGCGGCGCAGGCACTTGTAGGCGCCCCAGCTGTGTGCCAAGACCTCTATCCATTTATATTTATACCACAGAAAATGTTTGATTTCCCCGCAACCAGTGGCTTTGCCCTTACGCAGTACAATTGCCGCTCTCTGTCGGATTGCGGTGTCTTGGCATTCGGTGTTTTCTGGGCGTTGAGGCCGATTACCCGATCAACTTAAGTCTTGGAGAATGCCCATTTCTCTTGGCGCTGTCAATGTGTCGAGCTTTTGGGTTCTCCGAGGGTCCAACAGCAGGAGGACATGTGTTTGCCCCCATCATTTTTCGGGAGGTGCTTCGATCGCGGTGGAGGTTTGCTGTATGACGATCGTGAGTTGGCCATAACCCGGTTCCGCTGTATACGTGTGCCCGGCCCGGCAACCATCCCCTTCACTCACTGCCGAATCCAAGGTACTGATAGTGTCAACGATGCCCAATGGGATACTTTTGCAGCAATGAACCAGCGCAAGGCAGATTCCCGTTTACATCAGACCGCACGCGTCTGGTCAGGGCTCGACTTCGGCACTGTCAATCTCTGCAATTTGACAAATCTCACAGTCAGTGAAAGTTAATCGAGGGACTGCTTCCCTTGATTGCTGTTAGCTCAACAAATCAAGTCCGTTTTACATTCGAAAAGACTCTTTAGTTTACAAAGCATATTTGTAATAAAATACTGGTTCATCCATAGGATCTATAAAAGTGCTAATTTTGCTACCAGTAAAGTTCATAACGTTCAGATCCGGTGCTCTTTCGAACACTCACAATACATAGAACTGGACAAGCTCTATTCCTTGAGGTTGGTGAATACGATCCAACTTGTATACAGTCTCAAGAGGTCTTATCAGCTTTGGGGCTCTATAATGCCGAAAATCTTCCTGGAGTTAAATTGAGACTAAGGCTATTGGCTGTGATTGGTACTAAGACAACACGAACCGAATTGTCCTCACGGAAGCTATCCATTGCATGGGTTTGCGCAAGACGCATTATGCTACCATCAAGCCTGACGTACTTGATGCTGATGTTTCTAAGAGCCATCTAAATTCAGTTGACGTGTGAGGTATTCACAGGTCAAAATACACCGACTTGCATGGCGGCCTATGCAAGTTGGTATTGCTATCAGCCTTTGACTTCAAAAGTTCATCCAATAAATACTATGGTAGGAGGCCGAATTCTTTTATCCCTACCAGTTAACCAACGTTTATCCTTCCCCGTTACTACAGTGCTTTTGCTAGCCTAAAAGCTGTTAAGGGAACATCCCTCTACCACTATCGCTACTATCACTATCACTCTCCTCATCACTCTTACTCTTTCTCTTGCTATCCCTCTTAATATTCAGAACCGTAGCTAGTATACATATGGGCAATCGCAGCCCTCTATCCTCGCCACCATCTATCTGTATTACTATTTCTCCCACTATCACAACCACTGTATGAATCCTAAATTACGTGCTAGGCTTTGGATCACGCAACCTTTTCGCCTCCTACCACGAATGAAGAATAGACTCCCTTCCTCGCTCCTCCCCCATAGAACAGACTGATTAGGCTGCGGCATGACGTAGCCAAAAGAGGCACGGTAGGCTTCCTACCTCACTAGCTTTCACGTCTTAGAAGTGGAAAAGTTTGTTGACAATAAGACAACTGCTAAGTCAACCCAACAGTAGTAGTTATTTAACTCAAGCACCTCGTCAAGACCTAAGCAAGCAGTTCGATATTAGAGAGCGATATAAAAGGATTATTCAAGCCTAACAAATGAAATTCTTCTTGATTTCGTCGATGTGCGGTTGCGAGGAGTCTCAGCAGGTCCATGCCGTAATATAGACAATGCCCCATGCCCGTGAGCATGGATGGGTGTCTTTCTTCTATGTTTACACAGAAGATTGAAACCATTATTGATGAATATAGTCGCTCTAGACCCTCATGAGCGGTCTAGTGCAGTTAAGCCGGTAAATATGTAATATCATAGTATGAAAAACACGATACGCGGCACCTCTGACATCTGCCTATCGAGATCACTTGACACGGCCTGGAATATCCGATAATGCAAAGAACTTCTGGATTCAACTTGATGTCAACCATGGCCTGGATGCAGGCGAATTGGTTGGCAGGGTAAAGAGAAAGTTGTTGCCGGCAGAAGCTCTACATACGCCCGGTACAAGGTCATGGGCCGGTGAGAGCATTGGGAAAAGCGAGAAGATCGTAGAGTTCACTTAACGTTATGTCACCACTCCACAAAATAGTCAAGAGTCAATTTGACTTGGTTTTGTCGCTCGTTAAACATTACTCATTCTTATGCTAATTATGGTATCTATGTTTCACTTCCACCCGGACTTTCATGCGCCATTTCGTTCACCCCAAGCAAATTCATTGCCTAGCAAACGCCGGTGGGAACATTGAAACCGTTGCGGCGGTTGGAAGAGCTGTAGACGGCATTTGATCCAAGACCTCGCTTGGCAAAGGCGGTCCAAAGCTCACACTGGTTGTCGCCTCCGGTGAGAGCCTTGTCGGCGTCGAGGATGGCATCACGAGCCTGGATGAAGTTGGGAGAGCAGGGTTGCAGAGCCATGCCATCGAGGACGAGCTTGAGAGTCAAGTACTTGCCGTCGGTGGGAACACCGTTGCTGTCAAACTCAGGACGGGGACCGTCGTTCTTGCCATGCTTGTCGATGAGATTCCAGAGAACCTCATAAAGAATAGTAGCCCAGGTCTCACCAATTTTGTGAACGGCGCTGACGCCGTTGATGGTGGAGTAGGTGTTGGGGTTGGTGGTCATGGAGGTAGAGTAGAGAACGGAGCGGATGCCGGCAGGGTTGTTGTAAACCCAAGCGCCCATAGAGTAGTCCGTCGCGCGAGTGTCGGTGGGCTTGAGACGGATGGCTGTGGCGAAGAAATCACCCCAGCCCTCACCCATACCGCCAGACTCGACAGCGTTCAGGCAGTTGGAGTTGGCAGGGCCGCCGGTCAGACGGGTAGACAGACCGTGGGTGTACTCGTGGATAACAACACCAGCCTCGAAGCTGCAGTCGCGGCGAGGTGTTGACATGGTCCAGAGATACATGCGCATACGTCCGTTGCTGCCATCAGGGGGTGTAAGGAAGTTGGCATTGTTGGTTCCGGATCCATCCTGGGCAAAGAGAACAACAAAGTCATTACCAGCGCCGCCCTTGCCGTTGTTGTTGATCTGGAAGTTACCGGCTACCTCGGTAAAACCGAGAGTGTATAACAGGTCGTGGTAGTGGTTGGCAGTGTAGTAGAGCTGGGCGATGGAGGCATCGATATAGGCAGACGGAGTGGTCATGCTAGTCGTGTACTGGTAGTCGAAGTTGCGAGCTGCGCTGGTAGGGCGGTAGTTGTTGAGATAAGCAGTGCCACCGCTGGGGTTAGACTGGGCGATGCCGTTGTTGCCGCGGGTGGTGGTGTAGTTGGTAGCACCGTCGCTTTGCCAGGTCAAGGGAGAAGCAGAGAGATCCCAGGGATCGGTGACGAGAACACGGTCCCCCTCGGTGGGGTCGTTGACACCCCAGGGGTAGACGCGGTAGTTGGCCAGGTCGGAAACATAGTCGACGACACCGTGAACGTCAGAGCCAGATTCAGCATCAACGTAGGTCAGCAGCCAACTCTCAGAGATGTCTGTTTCGACACGCCATGAGAGGGCGAGAGAGCCGTCAGCCTTGACAAAGTAGACAAGCCGGGCCTCAGGGTCAGAGACAGCACCAGAAGTTCCCTTGATAGAGTAGACTTCTGTGCCCTCCTTGGGCTCAGCGGAGGCGGAAGCAGCATCGACGGGGAGCTGGAGGACATCCTTGGCACCCTTGAGGGCGGAAACAGGGTCCTTGAAGTCTCGCTTCTTCAAGGGACTAGCCTCGGGGACCTCTCCCTTGAAAAAGTTGTTGCCGTACGAGAAGACCTTTCCATCCCTACCGATCTGTAGACTTTGTTAGTGAAAAGGCCTTTTAGATCGGGAAGCGACTCAGGAAGAGACTCGGGACAAGACTCAGGGTAAGACTCAGGGAGAGGCTTGGGATGAGACTCAGGGTGAGGCTTGGGATGAGACCCATGACGAGGCACGGGACAAGACCCAAGACAACATAGACTCGGGGCGAGAATTGGGACAAAACTCACGTTGACGTTAAAGTCGCTGTTGTCGATATCCAGACCGTGAGCAGTCTGCTTGAAGTTGACGTGACCGATGCCGTTGGTGCCGACGTAGTGGTCCCCAACGAGACGGAACTCTGCGTTAGGGGCAATCTTCTTGACCAGCTCCGTGGCCGTTTCGACGTAGCCCTCACGCTTTAGAAGCGCAATGGGCGGGGTGGCCTCTATCTCCGTGGCGTTGGTGTAAGATCCAACCTGAGGCAGACGGAAAGCCTCAATATCAACACCGCGACGGCCAATGTTGTGGGCGTGGCCAGTGGCAGGGTGGGCAAAGACCTGGGAGGTTGGGCCGAGGAGTCCCAAAAGGGCCAGGCTCTTCATGCTGCGATACATGGCGACTGCGGTATGGGAGAAAAGGAGTGAACGAGAGAAGGGGGACTGGTAAGTGCCTGCTGAACTCCTAAGAAACAAAAAGTCGGATGGAGATCATCGTGTGCTTAAGTATGAGATGGCATGCAATCTGAATTGACTGCACTCATCAATGAAGATGTTCAAGAAGACAAGGGTCGGTTCAAAGCCACTGAGCTTCCTGTTTGGATCTGCATCTTGGTGGTGTGTAGTGGTCGCATTGAACCGAGCATCAAGACTGGGGACGTTGGGGGTGGGCTCCATATCCGAGCATTTTCGGCAGCTAGAACTACATCGGGGAGGTTGTTGGCAATATCGGGCCACGATGAATGGCGAGCATCTGCCCTTGCGCTCGCGTAATTCGACAGAACCACATATCGGCGCAGCAGATGGCGATTATCGGCTCGACGTGTGACAGAAGAAGGAAGGTTGTTTTCGTGCATGTTGCGCACTAAGCGGTGGGTTTGTTACATTGAGGCATCGCCTGCAGCGTTGGCGTCTTGGCGACGGCTTGAAAGCCAATTACTCCTGCCATTTGCGAGGAACCCGGCAGTTGCATTGCTATCTCTTGGATTATGTAGACCCAGACCGGGGGAATCATGAGCCATCTTGGCAAATGAATGGTATCCGTAGACGATAGCGGGGGTCGAATGAGAGATGTGTGATGGACAACGCCACCAAAGTAAGCTTATTTTATGCCCGTGATATGGCGGCGGCTTCGATATGGCGGACACAACGGAACATAGCCAGGTGATAGGTAGACAACATGATCATGTCCCACGGCCGATGGAACTTTGAACCTCTTACTGCATATTCGTAGTAATTATGCCTCGAGCAGCGCAGTGAACGTGACAAGGGTATCACTATCACGCAAAACAAGCTCCACGCACAATTTCGGAGAACGAACGGCCCCGTAGAACCCGCTGCGGGAACCAATGCGTTAAACTCCCGAATTTCGGTCATTTGGTTGGTCAAGTCAGCGTCGCCAGGGAACCGCCATCAGTGCAACAATTGGCTGGATAATAATGAGACTAAAGCAACCCACCGAACTTTTGAAATTGTCTGCCAGGGGAAAAGGGGCCATCCTCGGTTGGATGAAAAAGTTCCCGAGTCAAAAGCATCTGCGACAAGTCCCCCCTCGTCATTACGATATCTCAGCTGCCAACTCTGGTTATCTCGGCGTCGCACTAAAAGAGACCGGGGAGAGAAAGACGCACCCCAATACGAGGGACAAAAAGTGCTCACTCGCCTCAAGGCACAGATTGAGGAGGTGGTAATCTAGAAGCCCACTCGCCATACAGATACTCACTTTCTAGATGGAGAAATACCGTGCAAGGCGCATCTGCAACACAGTCCCTATTGTCGCACAGGTACACAATAATAGTAACACAGGCGGAAAGCACAGTACAAGCATCATGCCCAATACTCCATACAATAGAAGAAGGTCTCTAGATAGAAGCACAGTACCGTGGAATCTTGTAACTAATCCGCCAGTAGGTTTGTAAGGTGGGACATTTTACCTTGGCAGTGCTGCATTTCGATATGACTTGTCGTGTGGAGATCAAATGGCAAGACAGTCATGACAACAGAGACGGACATGGAGAGATCTGTCAGAGGTCGACGGAAGAACCCGAAATGCCGAGCGCCTATTCGTACGAGGTAGGTAGCCATCCTCTACAAGGCTCCAGGTTCGCAAAAGGAAGTCCAAAAGAAATGAAGGGTCTAACACAGTGGGGTGGCCCCGGTCCTCGTGATGGTCTCGGCAGATCATGCCTGTACGAATACACAAGCAGCCGCAGACCTGCCTGATTTGGCTTCGCCGGCCGACGCAGTGAAACTATGTTATCGATCTAGGATACGTATATCTCGGTGCCTTGCACCAAGCTCTAGCTAATCTGTCAGCGAAAGCCAAGCCTGCCTCGGTTATCGGCCAAAAGCTGTTAAAAGTCTTCCGTGATTCGTCGGGCTAAAATGGCAAATGTTACTTTCCGCTTCGGGTGCATATTCTGGGGCCTCGTGGTTCGACTGACTTCAGCTAAGCCTTGGACCAAGACTTCAAAGCTTGCCAAGAGGGAATAATATCGGCTCTTGATATTGGTTTTGTTTGCAACACTGAGCCCCTTAGAGGGCGGATGGACATGATCACAACAGGACTTGACCAGTCGTGCGGGGAAGCTCGGTACGTGCCGAGCCACACTGTACAGCCCTGATTGCCAATAGTTTCGCGGCAGAAGCATGAGATGCAGAGCAGCATGATGGTTCAAGCCCCTTTTAAGCTGGCCGTTCTCATGAATAGCTGGGTTGTACCAACATTAGGGTTTATGCATCACTATGAAACCGACAGGCTTGCATTATGTATTCCAATTCCGATTGATTCGAGACTAACAAAATGTAATAAATATTTCTATAACCTGCCCTTGAAACATTTGTTCCATTGCCTTGCATTTTCTCCCCTCCTTTTTCTTTTGCCCCTTTTGATTCTAGCCCGCCATATTACTGGATTTCTGAAATCGGAAGGTTTCGTTCTATATTGATACGTATTCGAGATGACCTACAGCGACTTACACAAGTCATGGACAAAGTATATGTAGGAAAAAGATGAATATATTTTTAATTCGCCTGGCATGTGAAAAGGCGGAATGCGTAATAAATCGCAGCAAAATTGACCACGGAAAATAAAACGCAAAGACAAGAGTATAGGAAAATCCAGATAACTCGATCCACAATATGAACTCCCCGTCTAAACCGTTATGATTGCTCTAGAAGACTACTGAGAAGCATAATCATCTCATGTGCAGTAGTCTCAGAGATCTTGGCAGAGGTTCCAAAGACACCAATGTCCATGCCCCCTGCGACGATCGATGCTTCGATGTCCAGTGCATTCTGCCAATATGTTAGTCTTTGCTTGGCTCTATCAAAGAGGAGTAGAACTCGTACCGGGAACGCATCTCGAACAACGTTGTCTTTCAGCCAGCGTACTGAGAAATTCGTGGAACAGTCATTTCTCCCGAAGCGTTTTCCGAGTCCCTCGGCATCGTGTTCTTCCGGAATAGGCTCAAATGCGACAGTTCCCTGTTGCAAGGTTTCGATGCTTTCGTCATCGAGGTGGAGGAAATTAACGAAGCAATCAATCTCGACTCCGGTCCAGTCCTTTACCTCCCAGAGTCCAACGGTCGAGTGCGATGAGATGAGATGCAAGTCCTCTTGAATCTTCTTGGCGACATGCAAGATGTCGGAATTGTGCTGCTGTGAGACCCTGAGTGGCACAAGACTGAGCGTTGGGTATGTTCCTTCTAGGTTCTCTGCTAGTGATCTGTTGGCATAGTAAATTCCGAACACGACCTCGTTGGATTTTGATTCAGACGATTCGTCATGAAGTTTCCCGAGGGTCTTTGCCGCTGCAGCAAAGAATAGAGCTGGAAGCCCAACGCCAGCTCGTGCACAAGACGATTGCAACTCGGTGACTTTTTGGATCGCGGAGCGCTTCAGAAGAGACACGCGGGATGCATTGTCGATGGCGTTTGTATTTTCCCCAATGTGCGTGGAATAAACGCCGTGCAAGTATCTGGTCCAGAACGCCCTGTTGTGCTCCTTTGTGCTCGCATCATTCTGCGACACAAGGAAGGACCTCCAAATATCAATAGTAGGATCCGTGGCAAGGGGTTGTCCCCGAAGTATCGAAAGAAGCTTCTTCAAGAGACTTGGGAGACTGAACCCGTCATACAACGAGTGCTGAAGGCTCAGGCGAAGCAGCCAAGTGTTGCCATCTTCCAGTCGGGCACCAAGTTGGACCTGCGGCCGGCAACGCTCTGCTCCCGCTGGGGGCATTTCTTCCCCGAACGTGATGTGACGATATGGCCCGTCTGTCCCGGGTTGGAGGACAACTTGCACGAATGGGGTCGATCTCTCCCCAGTCGGTACAAGACAAGTTCTCAATATTGGTTCTGCGTCAACTAGAGCTGCCCAGGCTGACTCCAGTTGACTCTTTCCAATGGACCCATGAAGCCGATAGAAAAAGTCCGGATAGAAGAGACGTCCTTGAGCATTCTGCCATGAAGAAATCATGTATACTTGCATCGGTAGCGGGGGCAAGATCTGATCTACTTCAGACTCTGCAAGACAGGCATTTGCCAAGAGTACGCCGATGTTGATTGAATCCAGGAATTGCCAAGTGGTGCTTGATGTCTGTGGAGACTCGGGAACGTCTGTTTCGATGCCATTGCTAACCTGAATCTGACGTGCCATCTCTTCGATTGAATTTGAAGTCAAAAGAGCGCGAACTCCAATGTTGAGGCCTTCTTTTCGGAGAAGCGCAGAGACTTTGATGGCGTTGATAGAGTCCAGACCCAAGTTGTATAAGGTGTGACTTTTCTTGATGGACTTGACATCAATTCCCGCAACTTGGGAGAGCACTCTTCGAAGAATAGTCTCGGTGTTTGTCCATTCGCCAGTCTTTGCGAGCGAAAAGGCAGGTGCGTCGGTCTTCGAGGCTGGATGAACTGGCTTCCGAGTTTGGAACGGCGGCAATCGGCATATAGAGACATCGTCACCCTCGAAACGAAGGAGGTTGTCATTAGGCGTTTCAACAATGCGCTGAAGTACCCTGTCGAGTTGATGAAGAAGCTGTTGCGTCATCCTTTCGGACACAAACACGTCTTGTCCTGCGACGCGCCAAATGAGACTCTTTGCTGTAGCTTCCAGCTCGGCGCATACCGCGAACTCCGTTGCCGAAGAGCCCTGAACAGATTTCATGATGGAATTCTCGGGCTCAGACCCGGGGTTTTTCTGTAGTATGAACAGGGTATTGAACAGGCGCCCGCCCGCGACACTTTGGGCTTTACGAAGAGGGTGGTTCTGGAACTCTATGATGTCTCCCATGCTCTCTTGCAGGTAATGCAAGAACCCCGTAGTTGACCCATGGAGAAAACAGCGCACAGCCACCGTGTTCATTGTTGGGAACATCAAATTCTGTGCTTGTTCCGAGTCCCGGCCAGCCAGGACGACACCGAATGTGACCTCGAGAGTTTGAAGCAGAGTTGCGAGTGTGGAAGCCCAGCATGCTTGGCCTAAGGCTTGTAGGCTCACGGCATGGTGTTTGCAGAATGCCGTCACTTGATCAAGCTTGATACTCGAGATTGCCTCTGTTCTATGAGTCGTGTTCCTCGATGATTGACTGGGAGAACTTCTCTCGGACAGAAGGGATGGTTGAGTGTTCGCAAGGTATTGAGACCAGAACTTCCTTGAATGGCCGGTCGGCGTTCCGACAAGACCTTGAAGAAACGGCTCAATTGGAGGGCGCGGAGTAAGTTGCTTCTCATAGGCAGAGACAACATCTTGGTGCAAGAGAGCCAAAGACCAACCGTCATAGAGAGCGTGCGCGATCGATAGCACTAGCAGCGACCGGCCACTGACTGAGACGACTGAAAGTTGAAGCAAATTTGCACTACCTCGAGAATCTCTGGCCTTTTCTTTATGCACGTTGATCAAGCTTCGAACACCGCTCATGTCCCTTGCTTCTTGTCTGGAGATTCTGAGGGGGCTCGACCTCTGGATGACTTGACAAAAGGTCTGTTCCAGGTTGGGATCCTCGATTTGGACAAAGACTGTTCGCAAGATAGGGGAGAGTTCAATAACTTGATGCCAGGCTTTTTCGAACCTGATAATATCCAGTCCATCTGCCAACTCCAGAATGTCATGGTTGAAGTACTGCTCAAAGTCCGACTGCAGCATATCAGCTACCATAGACTCTTGAAGAGGTGTTGGTGGCAAGACAGCTTCCGCGTCATGAAGATCAAACTTTGTCACCTCGACGGCCTTCCAGAGGCGAGATTTGAATTCTTCAAAGTCGGGTTGTCTGTCAATTTCCGATGAGGATGGCTTCTTTTCGTTCAGGATCTTTGCCATCCCTGCAATGGTTTGTGACCGCATGAGCTGAGATAAAGTGAGCTCGTAGCCGGTGTGCTTGAGCCGGGCGGATAGCTTCACGAGATCTATACTGTCTAGGCCCAGGGCAAGAAGTGCCATGTCCTCGTTGATGTTCTCTTCAGATGAACCTGACAAGGCTGCAACTTCTTTTCTTAAAGCCAAAGCGGCCGGCGTCCAGTCAAAGTCCACCGAGTTCAAGTCAAGGCGGTGATATGTTATCAAATCACCGTCAATGGACTCGGGTCTTGAGGTTAGAGGTGTTCGAGGAGACGCCGCTGTCGAGGCTTGTCTCGATGGATTCTCGGTGACAGGCAAAGAGTGTGTGCCGCTTGACGTGACGTCGACCATGGCCTCATCGATCTCCTCGAACAAGCAATCCAATGTCGCTTCATCGGCTAAATCTCCGTGTGCGACAACCTGGACGCGAAGCTGGCCATCAGGGGTGGCCGACGCTTCGAAAGCCAAGGGATAATCGGACACGCTGTAGTCGTCCATGATGGACCACATCCCGGATTGCTCGGCCGACTGGCGAGGCTCGATCTGGAAAACGAAGAGGTTTTCAAAGATGGGGCGGCCTCTGGACTTTGTGCACCACTTCTGGATGTTCCTCAATGGGACATGCTGGAACTGCAAGACCGAAGTGTTGAACTCATGACATTTTTGGATCAGAGACAGCCATGTATCCTCTTCCTTGATTCCGGTGTAGAAAAGCAGTGTGTTGAATAATGGCCCGATGGTGTTTTCAATCTGATCCATATCGATGGATCGGCCAGATACGATTACTCCAGTGGCCGCGTTTACCGGGAAATGTTTCTTGAAGACCGATGTCCACAAAGCAAGGACCACGGATTGGAGAGTGACATTGAGTGATCTTCGCAGAGTCTCGAGGTTCCTTGCTGAGTAGGTCTTCGTCTTAGTAACGACAATTGTAGCATCCCTCCCGCGAAGCCTCGGCAGAGTATCAAACGAACAACTTCTCAGGTGCTCAACCCAGAACTGGCGGCTGGAGTCATAGTTGGCCAAGGGGCCATGCGACAGGGTGTCGAGAAAAGATGGTGCGGTCTCATGCTCCTTGTGTAGATAGTCCGCAGAGACCCAGCGTAGCATGGCCTCGAAACTCGTACCGTCATAGAGCGCATGGAAAATGTGAACAACTAGAACGGGCTGGTCCTCGAGTCGAGCAATGATCAACTGGAAAGGCTTGCACACGTTCTTGCTATTCCTTTGTATCAAGTCGGGCAGCGCATTTGAAAGCTGTGATTCAATCTCGGTGGACTCTTGTTCCCTCAAGTCCCTCCAACAGAGCCCAGTAGACTTGATGGCGACCTGAGCGAAACCTGCCGGTGTCTGGATAAAGCTGGTGCGAAGGATGGCATGTGATTGAACCAACCTTTCAAAAGCATCCTTGAGCTTCGCAATCGAGACTTCCGGGGCAATCTTGAGGCGGAATGCTGTGAAATAAGCCCCTTCGTCTTGATCCGACATGAACCGAGAGAGCATGCCCTCCTGGAGGGGCGTGCACGGAGCGACGTATTCGATGTCTTCGTCTTCGGCCACCCCGAGTTCCTTGATGGCCAGAGACCGGTAGCGGTGACCAAAAGCTTGAATAAGCTGCCGTGCTTCCTGGACACCACTGCTTTCTTTGGACGACTCATGCTGCTGAAGTGCCTCGGCCAAGTCTGCTAAAGCCGGATTTCTTAGTATGACTTTAGGGGACGCGCCCATCAGGCCATTTTTGCGCAACGATCGGGAGAGCCTTAGCGCGGAAATGGAGTCAAGTCCCAGATCGAAGATGTTGCTAGATAAAGAGATATTGGCGTCTCCGCCCAGGAATTCTCCGACCGTCGATAGAACTTGTCGTTGAGTTTCGTTGACTGGCTCGGAAGCTGCTGTTGATGATGGTGAAAGCTGGACCAGCTTTTCGGGTGTAAGACTACGGAAAAGCTGATTCAGCTGTTTGATGTCCGACTTGTTGTTGGGAGAAAGAGGAATAAAAGGGACCTGGAAGATGCAGGATGGCACCATGTATCCCGGCAGTGTATCTCGGCATGCCCGCTGAACAGACCGAACAAGGGGGGCTGTGTTTTCCTCGCTGAGAACTCGGAGTTCGCCCTTCGAAGCAGCTTTCGAATTGCAGCTGACAAAGGTGACTAGCAGGTCCTTGTCCAAGCTCCCATGCTTCGTGACCAAGGTGGCGACGTCGCTGACCTCGGAAACACGGGTTCGGATCGTGTGGTTGATCTCCCCAATCTCGAGACGTTGTCCTCTCAGTTTGACCTGGTCGTCGGCACGGCCAAGAAAGTCAAAGCATCCGTCATGCAACAGCCTGACGAGGTCACCAGTGCGGTAAACACGCTCACCCAATCTCTCAAGGAACGGAAACCGTTCTAGAGTCAGCTCTGGCCGGTTGAGGTATCCTTTGCCGACCAGCTTTCCAGACACACAGAGCTCGCCAACGGCACCCTTCATGACGGGAATGTCTGTGCCCGGCTGCAAAACAAATGAGCCCACATTGTCAAACTGTTTACCGATATTGGAAGCTCGACCGTTCTGCGGAACTCGCTGGTACATGGTGACGCCAATGGTGGCTTCGGTTGGGCCATAGGCGTTGTAAATGACGCCAACGGGTCCCCAAACGTCCAGGATCTCTTGTTTCAGAGCCTCGCCGCCTGTGATGAACACTCCCCTGGATAGACTTGGCACCTCCAACGGGTCAAGAAGGCGTGCCAAGCTGGGCGTGAGATCAAGATGAGTGATGCTGAGACGGCGAATCGCGCCAGCAAGATCGTCGAGGATGAGATCCCTAGGGGCGGCAACCAAAGGTATTCCTACTGACCAACTCCAGTATTGTTCCAGGACAGAAACGTCGAAATGGAACGAAGCGAACTGCATCCACCTTGAATGCTCGTCCCAGTGACCGTCAAATAGCCTCTGGAACGCTTTCATCGCCTGCACGGCGTTCTCGTGGGTAATTTCGCAACCTTTTGGTGTCCCGGTAGTGCCGGAGGTGTAAAGACAGTATGAGTTGTCTTGCACACTAAGAGACTCGGGAGTGGTGAAGGTCGGAGACGCACTATCAAGTAAAGAGTCATCCACGTGGATGTGAGGCTGCTCAACAGCGAAGTCGATGTTGGTATTGGCCAGCAGTGCCAGCGCTCCCGAATCTTTGAGGATAAATTCCTTCCTCGCTTTTGGGGCAGATGGGTCAAGAGCAAGGAATGCACAGCCTGCTTTCAGAATACCGAGGATTGAGAAAATCGCCTCCGGGCACTTGTCAAAATGGATGGCAATAGTGCGTCCAGTCTGCGCATAAGGTGCCAAAACATTTGCGACTTGATTCCCCCGCTCGTTGAGCTCTCTGAAAGTCCAGTGCCTCGATACCGGAGCCTCGCCTTGAAACCCAGTAACGAATTCCAAAGCAATCTTATCTGGAAAAGCCAAGGCTTTTGTCTCGACGAAGCTGTGCAAAAACTGTTCCTCGGAAGGGATTGTAGGCTCCAGTGGTGGTAGGATAGAGAAGATGGATGAATGACTGGCCCACAGATCGTCGGCGCTTTCGTCCGGCCTCTGAGCCAGTTGTTGCAGTGCAGCGTCAAACTGATCCAACAAATGCAGTGCCTGGGGCCTAGGCAAGACGTCAGTTCTGAAAGTGAGTCGCAGCTGGATCTTTCCGCAAGAAAGCGGCTCAACCTCCATGGACACGGGATAATCCAAGTTCCCCTCATCGCTCAAGACTTGCCACGGAAAATCCAGGATCTTTTCCGGCATCCGCTGATACACAAGTAGTGTATCGAAAACTTTTGTGTTCGGGTGCCCAAGCCATCTCTGAATCTGTGCGAGCGAGGCGCCCTGATGCTTGGCGAGCTGGTTGTTGTAGCCGAGTAGTTGCTGAAGAAGTTCCAAGTTTGACGATTTGTTGTGTGAGATTACTGGGACTGTGTTGATGCACGGGAAGACAGCATTTTCGGTGTCCTCGTTCATACGACCAGAAAGAACCACGCCGAAAACGACGTCCTCTTCACCAAGATATGCCGAGAGAACTCTAGTCCAGGCGGCTTCCAAGATTGCCTGGATCGATATACCGACTTTCCTCGCATCGTCCGTGAGGCCAGTAAAGGTTGACCCAGACATTTTGCTTTCCGAAAGAAGCTCGGGAGACTTTTCCGTCAAAGGCGTCAATGTTGGGAAGCGATTAACCACGACTTCCGAAGCCTTCTGCTCCCAGAAACCTTGGGAATCGTCAGATTTGACCGAGGCTTGCAGGATTTGCGAGACTGCTCGTTCGATCGAAGGGTGATCTGACATCTCTTTGCCTGAAAGACACAAAGAAAGATCCTCCAAGATCAACTGCAGAGAATATGCATCGTATAGAGCGTGATGCATGATGATGTGCATTGTAATCGAGGTTCCACATTCGAGAGCTAGCGCCCATGGGGGTCGATGCAAAGAATGCAGAACATTGTGAGCGGTGTCCAGTTTCCATTTCGCCACATTGAACTGATCGGCTGCGTCTTTGCATACTGTGAGAGGCAGCTGGCATTCCATGGCAGGGTGTTGTACCATTGCGAATGAGGCGTCCCTATGCTGCGTTGGCACGAAACCAGTCCTTAATATTTCGTGGTGTTGGAGCAGGGTTTCCCATGCGTCGCGGATTCGATCCAGCGAGATCGCATCCTCGAGACCAAAGGACATGTAGTTGAAGTAATCTTTACCCTCTGACTGAATGAAGTCGCTGAGCATAACGCACTGTAACGGTGAACACGGCAACACCTTGTCAGAACCAGGCCAAGCAGTGTCTCCAACCTCCTGCTTAAACTTGGCAAAATCATATCGAGCCATCTCCTGGATTGAGGACGTTCCGATGCAGCTTGCCATCTTCGCACAAGTCGGAAACTCGATGACGTTCAATGCAGACAGCTCCAGGCCGTGTTCTCGCATCATAGCCGCGAGTTGCACTGCGTTGATGCTGTCCAGACCCAGCTGGAAAATAGAGGTAGTCCTTCTAATCTTCGAGACAGGCGTGTTCGAGAGCTTGGCCACAAGGAAACGAATCTGGCTTTCCGTATCACTCCAGTCTTCCTTGTCAGAAGGTTCCGCGGTATCTGGCTGGTCGGCTTGGTCAAATGTGGCGTCGACAACCAGTCTGTCAAGAGCCTGTAACGACTCCGATGCCAAATTATTCCGTGTCAATACGCTTGATGCCGGGTGTGCCATAATGCGAGACACAATGTCAAAAAACACGGCCAGAAGCCCGGCTAAAGCATCTTCGGTCATGGATTGGCTGGTTTTATGTTTAGTTATTGAATACACGAAAAGCTATTCGTATGGAAAGCGGCTTACCCATTTGAATGAAGTATGACATTCATGATGTTCTTGGATGGATTGGGCACGAGCTCACAGACGAGAGGTACCTATAGTTTTTACGTCAGTGTGAGAAACTTGACTCGCGTACGATGTAAGTCAACACTTACATCCATCGTCCCGTTGTCTTCAACCAACTCCCATATAGAGGACAAACGCTCTGCCCTAGGCTGTTGCAGAAGAAGAAGAGAGTCAAAAAGTTGCTTGCCGCTCTTCGACACTTGGCTTTGGATGGAACGCAGGGGAGTGAACTGACATTCCAAAAGCTGGGGGTTGAGTGCATGAAACTTCTTCAGCAAAGCTAGGAGCTGGGTCGATGGAGATACCTCAGCCCTGACTGGCAACGTGTTGAAACAAGGGGCAACCAGGCGATCGATGCCGTCTACCGACAGAGCTCTGCCACTCATGACGTTACCGAAGCAGGTGTCTGTCTCCCCATAGACAATGGACAGGAGGACAGCCCAGGCTGTCTGGAAGAAAGAAAGCGGCGAAACCCCCAATGTCTTGTAAAAGTCACGGAGTTGATCGAGTGGGATACCTAGAGGCTTATCCATTGTAATTGTTGAATCGTCGCGGACATGCTTTGGTAGCTTTGCAGAAAGCTTGTGTTGCGTGGGCCTGAAGCCCTTGAAATGGCTTTTCCAAAACTCGCTTGCGCCGCCAGGTGCGTTAAGAACTTCCACAAGAACCGGCGCATAGTCGACTGGAGCATCTAGGCTCTTTCCAGTCGCGAGTTGTTCAACCTCGGCAAGCAGCGCATCCATCGCCACACCATCGTACAGCGCATGATGGCAGGAAAAGGAGAGATAGACTCCCGCTTCGGTCTTGAGCACGGCAAGTGATACCGGAGGAGTGTTGGAATCCAAAGCATCTGGAACCTTTTGAGCGTGTTCCACAGTCGCTTCCTGCAAGCTTCTTGCTTCCACGTCATGCCATGGCATTGGTAAAGATTCGAGTACAACTTGAGCAACAGCATGTTTGGAATCTCGAGTCGAGATGAAGCACGTTCGTAGGATTCCGTGTCGAAGATGCATGTGCTCCCAGTATTCTTTCATTTTTGCCTCAGAGACATGCAGTTTGAAAACCATCTGGTTGGAGTAAGAAGAGCTCTTTGTCGAAGAGAGCATAGCTTCTTGGAGCGGAGTGCAGGGTAGAACTGCCGATACTTTCTTTCCCTCCTTTGAGAAGGTTTCCTTGACTCGTTGAACAAAGGTTTCGGGGAATATCATCGCCGTCCTGGGAGCACTACTGGAAGCTGCTTCGGATTCCAGCGGCTGCAACTCTTGGGCCAGCCGAGCCACGCATCCGGCTCGTAGAACTAACGATACAGGCAGTCGGTGCTGTTTGACGTTCTGAATTCGCCTTGCGAAAGAGATTGCCGAGATAGAGTCTAGTCCGACAGCAGCAAACGGCTGCCATCGGGTGATATCCTCTACTGGGACGCTGAGCACCTCAGACAGGGCAGTGCGGATGGTCTTCTCGTTTGCTGACCACGAAGCGTCGTCTGTATCCCGGGATAAAGTTCCGGCCGCGCAATCCAAGTATTGCCGATCCAACGCTCGGAACGATGCCTGCAATTTGGCTCTGTCAACCTTGCCACTTGAAGTCAGTGGTACAGAGCTGATGGGTATCAAGTAGCTGGGCACCATGTAGCCCGGTAGCCGAGAACGAAGGAGTCCGAAAAAGGTATTAGTAGCTGTCGATAGTGTGTTGTTGATCGGCAAAGTCTCGTAATTAGGTCGTTTTTGGCCAACAGGCACATAGAAGGCCGCCAACTGCGACGCGGACGAGTCGGCACGGCTGACGATGACAACAGCACTTGAAGATGCAAGGCCAGAGGTTGTGAGTATGCTGCTTATCTCACCAGTGTCAATCCGCTGTCCACGCAGTTTCAGCTGGTCATCCATCCGACCAAGTACCATCAGAGAGCCGTCAGGCAGCATTCGGCCCATATCACCTGACCGATAGATCCTTCCAAAGTGAGGATGGTCGACAAATTTTGCGTTGGTGAGTTCGGGCATGCCCAGATAGCCCGCTGCAACTTGATCACCTCCAAAGCAAAGTTCACCAACGCAACCGATAGGAACGACATCTGTAGTGGCGGGTCCGAGAACAAAGGTGGAAGTATTCTCGAATGAGAATCCCAGATGGTCGATGTAGTCCCCCGGACTCATCTTTTTGACGGTACAAATGTTTGTTGTCTCTGCTGGTCCGTATCCTGCAAAATCGGTCAGCACGCGATAGTTACATATCATTGCGAGGCCACTAGAACACACCTTGAAACAGATAACCTGTCCATTTCTCGGCCACCAGAGTGGTCATGGGCTCGCCTGCAGTGACAATAAACTCAACAGTGGGCACATTACGTGGGTCAACCAAAGAAGCCACCGTTGGCGTCATGCTAAGATGAGTGCACTCCAAGAATCGAATGGCGCGCTCCAAGTCTTCGAACAGGGTATCATTGGTGCCGGAACACAAGCATGCGCCAACTTTCCAAGTGAAGAAAATTTCAAAAACGGATACGTCAAATGCTTGTGAACATGCTTGAAGAAGACGAGAACGGCTGCTGTGGGGGTACAGCTTGGACAAGACGTCGAGGTTGCTCGCAATATTCCCCTGGGTGACAACTACGCCCTTTGGGGTGCCTGTTGTTCCAGAAGTGTAGATAACATATGCGGGCCGAGACGCATCTGGAGGCAGGCATAGATTAGAATTCGCAAATCCGGTCATGTCGATCGATTGGATGTCCAAGAACTTCGAATTGGATAGCTCCTCCAGGAGTGTTGATACTTTTGCATCGGCCACACAGAGTTTGACGTCAGCCTGAAATAAGATGACCCTGATTCTCTCGGTTGGCGTGGTGGGTAGAAGGGGCAAATATGCGCAACCCGCCTTGAGAATTCCAAGCATCGCCGCGTAGAGGCCGATCGACTTCTCCATGACCAAGCCAACAATGTCTCCTTCTTTGGCTCCTTGCTCTTGTAGATAGCGAGCAATTCTGTTGGACAGGGAGTTGAGGGCACTGAATGAGACTGTTTCGACTGCCTCTTGATGCAGAGACTTGGCGAAGCTTATTGCTGTAGCATTGGGCGTGAGTTTTGATGATTGCTCAAAGGCTGCCGCCAAATCTGGAGCCGTCGGAAGAGTCGAAGGGTTGGCATTGAAAACCGACGTCAGTTCCCGAGGCAAGGCCTTTCCGATAGAGTCTATGCGGTTTCCGGGTTGAGAAACAAGGTGCATAACCACCGACCCAAGTTGTTCCATCAACATGTCAATGTGTTGAGAGGAAAGTGCGCTTGTACGGTAGGTTATTCGACATGTCGGCCCGTTGGAAGAGGGTTCAATCTCGACAAGAACGTTGGTCTCCAAGTAGTCTCTATGCGAAACAACCCTGACCTGGCCTTGACGCTGTTGTTGGCTGTAGAGAGACTCCTGGTATACGAAAAGCATATCAAAGAGTGCATCGCCGGGGTTGGCTCCTGCAATTTTCTTGATTTCGGAGAGTGGCAAAATACCGTGCTGGAGGACATGGCGATTTTTAGAGTGGATGTCGCGAACAAGATCAGCAATGGTGGTAAATCTGGCAAGGTCGACTCTCAGTGGTGTCGTCGTGATACAAGGGCCCATTATACGCTCGACGCTCGCCACGGGGATCGTCCTACCGGACGAGACCGATCCAATGACCACATCATTCTGCCCTTGCAGTCCAGCCCAAAGCCATAAAAGACCTGCTTGGAAGAAGACCTGCGGGTGACAATTGAAATGCACCGCCGCCCCGTCAAGAACACTTTGCGGGATCTCCAGTCTCCTGGACACTGTCTGCGGTTGGGGTTTTTGGACGGGGCGTCCCATCAAGCGTGGCAGATTATGGCGTTTCCAGCCCAGCAAATGGTCAGCCCAGAAGCCACGAGCCTCATCCATCTGGATTCTAGTGGTGGGATCGGCATAGAACCTAGCGACATCCCGGAATTGCGGTCGTGTTTCTGGCAATCGAGAGGTCGATAAAGCGGAATAGTCTTCAACCAACATGTCGGCAGACCACCCGTCGTATTGCGAGTGATGTAGCTGTAAGAGGAGCGTTGGCCCACTCTCTGGACTGCCCTCGCAAATCTGGGCTCTGAACGGATACAGATAGTCCTCGTCAGACGCCAAGCAGAAGTCGTGACTGAAGTCCTCTACCATCTGAACCGCAGCATGCGGCAGCCGCTGGAACACAACCTGTGCGAAGCCAGAGTCGAGAGATACGAATCCTGACCGCAGAATCTCATTCTTTTCTGCCGTCTGGTGTGTCCATTTTTCAATATCTTGGGTCGTAGTATTAGCTGGAAACTCAAGCTTGATCCAGTTGCAGTATGCTTGTGGGTTGATGGAAGTCTCGGCAAGCATGGAGCTTTGCAGTGGGGTGCACCACTGCACACACTCAGTCCCGTGAAGTAATGGCGAGAGGTCTGCCCGCCCCTCGAGCAAGCGGTCGAGATTTATCTCGGGTAGATCCGTAGCATCATTCCGGGACCCTACTTCATTCCGCCGTGGCTTTGAAGCTGATCCGAGTATCGTACACAAGGCCGATAGAGTCTTGGATCCGAGAATATCCGTTGCCGACGCTTGGAACCCGCCGTCTCGCAACGCCGAAGCAAGCCTGATGGCCCTCAAAGAATCAACGCCCGAGGATGCAAGTTGCGTTGACGCTGAAACCCGAATCCCTAGTGACTTGAACACGATCTCTGCCACTTCTTGCTCCATTGGATCTGCCGGTTCTGTGTGAGACACACTTTGTGAGACAAGTCGAGACTCATACTCGCTCCTGAGGTGTTTCCGGTCCACTTTCCCCGATGGTAATCTTGGGAAGCTTGTCCTTATCACCACATCTCCCGGTACCATGAAGGATGGAAGCCATGTTCGACACGTGTTGATGATGTCTTCCGCTTGTTCCCTTGAAGTTGTTGATATGTCGTCGACGGCACAGAACGTGACAAGGATACCCCCGATAACCATTGCTACGGCGCTGTGACATCCTCTGGTGCGCATAGCTGCCTGCTCAATCTCGCCTAGTTCGATTCGTTGACCGCGCAGCTTCACCTGACCGTCGGATATCCTCCCGAGACATTCCAGGGTTCCATCGGGCTTCATGATGGCCTTGTCTCCTGTGCGGTATAAGCGTCCGTATGGGGTGTCGAGAAACGCGGATTGTGTTTGTTCGGGCCTATTCAGATAACCGTTGGCTAGCTGGTGTCCTCCGACAACAAGTTCACCCGGCTCGCCCCTTGGGAGTATCTTAAACTCATGCGCAAGGCCCTCTTGAGGTATCGAGACGATGTAACAAGACACAGAGTCCAGAGGAAATCCAATGTTCGAAGGAGAGGAGTCTCTGGGATATTCCGGTCGAACAGTGCTGCTTGATATCAGTGCAAACTCAACTGACAACCATGGTATGGACTTACCAATGAATCGCAGCTTCTGTAGGTCCGTACATACCCCACAGTATGCCTTTCGACTCTTTTGTGCCGCCAAACTCGCGAATGACTGGCTCGGTCAACATCTCGCCGATTGTCAGAAGCAACTTTAGGCAAGGAGCATTTTTCCGTAGCCGGAGGAGGCTGCCGGCAACAGTCGGTGTCAACTCGCATGCATCAACTTGCAACGTCCTTATGACGGCTGGCAAATCATTGAGCATACGACCGCGATCGCAAGCAGCCAGTGTGGATCCACGAAACAGGGGAAAGAATATTTCAAACACTGATACGTCGAAGGTCGGCGAGGCGAACTGAAGGAAGCGCTTGAATGGCGGTATATGTCGGTCGTGGGCGAGGAGACTCTGAGCTGCGGCATCATGGGAGACACCAACGCCTTTCGGTGTGCCGGTGGACCCGGATGTATACATTACATAGGCCAAGCTGTGCGGCTCGGGGTCGCGGAATGAACCATGTGCTGATGAAGTCGGCTTGTCTGCTTCATCTTGGTCCACTATTAAGATGACTCTGTCTGGTTCATCTGTTGGGATCTTTGAAACCATGTCTCGGCTGACAATCACGACCTTTGCCGACACATCTTGAAGAATGAATCTCACTCTCTCGGGAGGGGCGTCGAGATTCAAAGGGCAAAAAGCTCCACCAGCTTTGAGGATGGCGAGAATCGCAATGTAAAGATGCGGGGACTGAGGGATGAGCAGCGGCACCACAAAATCTTTTGATGTCGATACCTCCCCCACGGAATGAACGATACGGCTGGCCAGCTCATCGGCCGCGTGGTGCAGCTGCGAATACGATAGTAACGTCTCCCGTCCATGGCTATCCAGGTGGTGTATCGCCGGTGGCGTAGTTTCTGATGTACATTTCACGAGCTGGTGAAGAAGACGGGGTCCTGGGAGCTTCTCGGGGTGGGGGTTCGATACTGAAAGCTCGAGCTCTGGCTCGAGGTCGACAATCTCGTCCATGTTGGCGATGTCGTCGATCGAACAGTCAAGATGCAGACAGCCCCAAAGACGATGATGGTGTGATTCAATGGAAGCCCTCGAAGAAGTTTGTACTGTGATCAGATGGGTAAGGTTCTCTGTTAGTTTCGGGTATTACAAAAAAAGGTACTCACGTAGGTAGGTAGGTAGGTAGCGTATTAGTCGGGCCCTCTTTTCAACGGGAACGTTCACGCACCACGGTCAATGCGCGCGGGTCCAGATCAAGATAGACGTGCAGGAAGAGGCCAAAGAGACCACGCGCAGGAGGAGATGGTCGTCCAATAAGACAAGTGATGATTCACAAATCCGGTCGTGCAATGGTGCATCCCCCTCAGCAGGGTGTTTTGCGACCAGCCAGGGATGATGCGAGGGGGGGCCCTCACGCGGTCGGCTGCAGTCTGCCGAGCCTGTAAGATTTCAGCAATTACTCAGCTGGTGTGATGTGTCGAGCAATTCTGCAACGCTATGCACAAGGGCGCCAGAGTTTCGGGAGTCGATGATGAAATATGAGATCGTTCATTCGCGGATGGCGATGGCGCGGTGGTGCGAGACAACTAGCTCAAGACGGCCCAGCCCTGTGCGTAGGGCTATCGGCAACCTGTGCGCAAGAAAGACTAGATGTGTGACAATGCGCCCAGCAGCTCGATTGATGAAGTAGGTATAGCAGGGGGGAGAAAAAATGCGCCCTCCCTGCGGAGTAAAGATGTTGCCTTGAATTAATTAGTAGGTAATCTGGTTCACAGTTGGCGTAGGCGCGTGTCCGCGCGTGTGTAGGTGTGAGCAGCGTATGTGCACGTCTAGCCGCTAAGAGAGAAAATGTCAGAAGCTCTAACCGAATAGCCATGTTAGGTGACTACGCTTACTTGCCGAGGTTTTCAGTTTGAGCAACTGACATGCAAGGCCTCGGTCTTGTCGGTCAGTTGTGAAATTGGGGGGGGGGGGGGGGATTCATATATTGCCATCGTGCTATGTCTACTATGTAACACATCATTCCTACCTCCTCGCCCGACCGGGGCCGGTGAGCCGCCGAATCCCCGTGAAGTATAAACAAAACAAAAGGAAAAAAGAATAAAAACCCCCCAAAGTCCAGCAGGAATGACTGGGGGGTGGCACCCAGAATCTGAGGAGAGGGGCATTTCCGCGCTTATGGCGTCATGACCGAAGAAACCATCATGTCGCTAGGAACCTCGCCTCGCGGCGAAATAAGCTTCGATAGATGACTCGGGTTTAAGGATAAGGTCAAGCAGAATAGTCCGGCCAGTCAAGTTACAATAGTTAGTATGTTTTGGGCTTGCGAAGGCATGCCGATGCCCTGCGATAGCCCTACCCGGACATTGTAGGCGGGTAAAGGTTTTTGGCAGCTGCCGTGTTCCGCCACTCCCGGTGCGAGGCGTGTGTTGTGTACCTAGGTAGGTAGGTAGGTAGGTAGGTACCCCTCTCCGTACAAGCCGGAGGAGATGTTGTCATCCATGGGGTTGCTGGCCAGAACAGAAGGATAGTCATGGCGACAACGCTGTCGTGTTGCCTGGCGCATACAGAGGTTAATCAATGGCAAGCGAGCGGCGTCACCTTGATACGGCCAGCCCAGGTTGCCTAGACGCGCACACGGAACTCCGTCTTGGGCTACACTCGCTTCCCTACATACCACCTCGCCGACCCAGGCTTCCTTCATTTGTGTGCCACACCTGTCGATGCAGTCCCGTCCATTGGCCGTCGGACTCCCCGGTTTGCAATCGGCATCACAGGATGAAATCGTGTGTATGGCACGGATGGGTACACAGTAGTAGTAGTAGTAGTAGTAGTGGTAGAATGGATCAGAGAGGGGATTGATTGCAATGGGAATGGGAATGGAATGGCATGGCATGGCATGGGAGAGGAAAGAGTGGGTATCTATCTACCTGCCTATGGAGCGGCCGAGTGAGTGACGAACGGGGAGCGGAGGTGCGTGGAGGAAGGTGGACGCGGACAAGTGCCGGTGAGGTGAGCGGTCGGTCGTTCATGCCTGCCTGCCTGCCTGCCTGCCTGCCTGCCTGCCTGCCTTGCTCGGCTTGCTTGCGTATTCATTCATTCGTAGTGTGTTGTGTAGGTACCTAGGTAGGCAGGCATAGAAGGTGCGAAGCAATAGTCTGTCTGTCTGTCTGTTCGGGCAGGCGGGCGGGCGGGTGGGAGGAATCCATCCATCCGCGTGAAGAGTTTTTTTGCCCTTCCCACCTTCCCTGTTTTGTTTCTTAACTCTTGCCCTGCTCCTCCCCTCCCCTCCGCTCCCCTCCCCTGGGCCGACGCGAATGAATGACCCCATCTCGGGCAGGGCTAGCCGCGCTTTCCCTCCGACTGTGCAAATGCTGTAGGTAGGTACGACGCAGGTAGAGTAGATACCTACTACGTAGGTAGGTAGGCAGGCAGGCAGGCAGGTATTACTTACGTACTAGGTAGTAGGACCTACAGTAAAGCTAGCCGTACCCAGCCCAGCGACAGGGGAAAGCCTTGACACGAACATGGGCTGTGACATCGTTACTGGACCTCGACACATACGCCTTACCCAATTAGACCCGGATCTTATCAGATTTAGATAATCAGATCATCAGATAACTTGGGCCAAATTGAATTGTCGCCAAAAAAAAAATTCTGTGAAACCTGGGCGGGACTCCAAGTCGCACTACCTCCCGAAAAGGCGCGCCCAAAATTCCCTCAACTTAAGATAACCCACCAATGCACAGCACGAACTCGGGCAACCGATCCATCAGCCATCTTCCGTTGTCAGGGTCTGCAAGCGCTCGTTCGTCTGGACGGCGGTCCAAGTCTCCCCCCCCAGCTGGGTAACTAACCCTTACATCTCATCAGATTAGATCCATCACCACAAAATACATAGTATGACTGCGCACGTCCTGGACGAGGCAAAGTACCTCATTCCGCATGATGACAGGGTTCGAGCTACATACCTACCTACTGCATGTGGTGTAATCACCACTCGCGCTAAAGCAAGGCTCCTCTCCCACTGCTACACTACTTGACACGAATAGTATCCGATGGGCTCATGAGCGCAGACCATCCATCAGTCAGTCTCTGGAACTGACTGTTCAGCCGTAGGCCAACAGTACCCGATACTTTCAAAGGCCTTGAATGCCCACCACCCCCCC